>CAUYUJ010020573.1:99695-154197 GCA_963575745.1 Prorocentrum cordatum | reverse complement strand
CTACTACTACTACTACTACTACTACTACTACGACTACTACTACTACTACTACTACTACTACTACTACTACTACTACTACTACTACTACTACTACCCGGGGAGTCCATAACAGACCCCTGAACATATGTGATATATACATATATACATAACCCTAAACTCGCCCAGGGCCGCTTGGCCCGTATCCACCCACCCATTTCGGCGGCAAGCGCCCTAACTGGCACCTCGCAGTCAGACTACCTCCTGGCCGTACGTGAATCACAGGTCTGCCCAGGTGAGTCTCGGTTGCCGTCAGGCATGGCCCGCGAGGGCCTTATCTCATTATCAATGATGCGGCTTAAGCGCAAGCGATTATCCTGTGCCCGCCTGGGCGATCGTCAAAGAGACTTATAACCCCAAAACTACAACCTAAATCACCGTGACGGGCGCCCTGCCCCCCCTGGAGTTCTAACATAAAATGGCTATAAAAAACACGGGCTCCCACTGGCATTTTTTTTCTACCTCGAATCCTAAAGTTTTCCAGAGTGGACCCCCCCCTGATCGGCTGGCTTGCAAAAGACGTTTCCTGGCGACTCGGGCCCCCGCGGGGTGCACTTGGGCTGGGCCCCAGACGCCCGCCACGGTGAATTAGCCACCGCCCAGGGCCCCAGAGCGGCTCTGGGACCCCCCGGACGCCCGTCACGGTGAATTGGCCATTGCCTGAGCCCCTGGGTGGCCCTGGGGAGCCCCGGGCGCCCGTCGCGGTGAATTAGCCGCCGCCCCACCCCCCTGGGCGGCCCTGGATAGCCCCCGGACGCCCGTCACGGTGAATTGCCCACCGCCCGAGCGAATGGGCGGCCCTGGGGACTCCCAGACGCCCGTCACGGTGAATTAGCCACCGAGCGGCTCTGGGACCCCCCGGACGCCCGTCACGGTGAATTAGCCATTGCCTGAGCCCCTGGGCGGCCCTGGGGAACCCCGGGCGCCCGTCACGGTGAATTAGCCGCCGCCCCACTCCCCTGGGCGGCCCTGGATAGCCCCCGGACGCCCGTCACGGTGAATTTCCGCAGCCTCTGGGCGGACCAGGAAAGCCCCAGACGCCCCACCTGGGAGCGCCTGGTAGCGCCTGGGAACGCCTGGGAGCGCCTGGGAGCGCCTGGCCGGGAGCGCTTGGGGGCGCCTGGGAGCGCTTGGCAGCGCCTGGGAGCGCTTGGGAGCGCCTGGGAGCGCCTCGGGGCGCTTGGGGGCGCCTGGGAATGCCTGGGAGCGCTTGGGAGCGCCTGGGAGCGCTTGGGAGCGCCTGGGAGCGCCCGGGAGCGCCTGGGAGCGCCAGGAAGCGCCTGGGAGCGCTTGGGAGCGCTTGGGAGCGCCTGCGAGCGCTTGGGAGCGCCTGGGAGCGCTTGGGGAACGCTTGGGAGCGCCTGGGAGCGCCTGGGGGCCCCTGGGAGCGCTTGGGAGCGCGTGGGGGCGCCTGAAAGCGCTTCTGGGGGCGCCTGGGAGCGCTTAGGAGCGCTTGGATGCGCCTAAGAGCGCTGGGGAGCGCTTTGGGAGCGCCTGGGAGCGCCTGGGAGCGCTTGGGAGCGCCTGGGAGCGCTTGGAAGCGCTTCTGGAACGCCTGGGAGCGCATGGGAGCGCCAGGGGGCGCCTAGGATCGCTTCAAAGCGGTTCTGGAGCGCTTGGGAGCGCCTGGGAACGCCCAGGGCCCTCCCAGCACCCCAGGCGCACGCCATTGTGAATTGTCAGCCGCCCAAGGCCCAGGGCGCTCCTGGGCGCGCCAGGGACGCTCAGGGGCGATTCTAGAGCTTCAGGGGTTTCCCAGGGCCCTCCCAGTGCCCTCCCAGGGCATCCCAGGCGCAGGCCACGGTGAATTGGCAGCCGCCCAGGGCCCAGGGCGCACCTGGGCGCGCCAGGAACGCTCCGTGGCGATTCCAAAGCTCCCAGGGCCCAGGGCGCTCCTGGGCGCGCCAGCTGGATTTCCTAGTTCAAGAGGAGCGGTATCGGCGGAGCGAGCGAAGCGAGCGGAGCCGGCGCCACAAGCGCACAATCAAACGCCCGCGCGGCGTTCCACCCCCAAACTCTTTCCCCCGACGTAAAGCGTCAACCCTAAACCAGGATTGCGCATATCTTAAGACCTAGGAGGGTATCTGTGTGCGCGTGATACACAAAGTACTGTATGTCGAACCCATGAGCAAGATCACCAAACCGATTGGAATCGTGGAGCCCTAAGAGAAAGAGAACCCCGATTACCGAATGAACCCTAAACCCTAATAGAGAAAGCCGTGGGTGGTTCGCCGCCCTAACGGGCGCGGGGTGGGAATGTGAAAAGGGGAGCTGGCCCCGTAGCCGAAACATGATTCCGCTCAACATGATATCACCACAACACGACTACCCCACCCCCACTCCATTTTATGGGTGGGGGTGGTCTTACACGATTGATGATCAGCAAGCGCTGACAGAGGACACCCTAAACCCTAAACCCTAAACCCTAAACCCTAAACCCTAAACCCTGAAGCGCGACCCCGTTGGGTCGCGCTCTCGACCTCGAACGCTATCGGTGGCGAGGAGCGAGCGATAGTCGAGCTCCCAGAACGTTCTCAGGCCGACGCCAGTGCTGCGCTCCGCCAAACAGAAGAACCCGTAACCTGACCCTGCATTGCTCGCGCCGGTCGCTCTTGGCCCCTGGAAAAATAAACTTCACCTGGGCGCCTGGGAGCGCCTGGGAAAGCGCCGGGCGGCGCCTGGGAGCGCCTGGGAGCGCATAGGAGCGCCCCGGGGCGCTTGGGAGCGCCTGGGAACGCCTGGGAGCGCCTGGGATGTCGCCTGGGAGCACTTGGGAGCGCTTGGGAGCGCTCGAAAGCGCCTGGGGGCGCCTAGGAGTGTCTGGGAGCGCTTGGGAGCGCCTGGGAACGCTTGGGAGCGCCTGGAAGCGCCTGGGTGCGCTTGAGAGCGCCTGGGAGCGCCTGGGAACGGGGGCGCCTGGGAGCGCCTGGGAGCACCTGGGAGCGCTTGGGAGCGCCTAGGAACGCCTGGCAGCAGCGCCTGGGAGCGCCTGCGAGCCCTTGTAGAGCGCTTGGGAGCGCCTGGGAACACCTGGGAGCGACTGGGAGCGCCTGGGAGCGCTTGGGAGCGCCTGGGAGCGAGCGCTTGGGAGCGCCTGGGAGCGCTTGGGAGCGCCTGGAAAGGCTTGGGAGCATGGGAGCGCCGGGGGGCGCCTGGGAGCGCTTCCGAGCGCTTGGAAGCGCCTGAGAGCATCTGGAGCGCTTGGGAACGCTTGGGAGCGCTTGGGAGCGCCTGGGAGCGCTTGGGAGCGCCTGGGAACGTCTCGGAGCGCCTAGGAGCGCTAGGGAGCGCCTCGGAACCCCTGGGAGCGCTTGGGTGCGCTTGGGCGCGCCTGAGAGCTTTTGAAAGCGCTTGAAAACGCTGGGGAGCGCTTGGGAGCGCTTGACAGCGCCTGGGAGCGCCTGAGGGCGCTTGAGAGCGCTCGGGGCCGCCTGGGAGCGCCCGGGAAACGCGGGAGCGCTTGGGAAAGCGCTTGGGGGCGCCTGGGAGCGCCTGGGAGCGCCTGGGAGCGCCTGGGCGCCCCTGCGCCTGGGAGCGCTTTGGAGCGCCTGGGAGCACCTGGGAACGCTTCCTGGGAACGCTTGAGAGCGCCTGGGAGCGCCTGGGAGCGTGCAGGGAGCACCTGGGTGCGCGCGTGGGAGAGCGCATGAGAATGCGCTTGGGGGCGCCTGGGAACGCTTGGGAATGCTTGGGAGCGCCTGGGAGCGCCTGGGAGCGCTTGGGAACGCTTGGGAGCGCTTGGGAGCTCGGGAGCGCATGGGAGCGCCTGGGAGCGCTTGGGAGCGCCTGGGAGCGCGTGGGAGCGCCAGAGAACGCGTGGAGCGCCTGGCAACGTGCCGGGAGCGCCTCGGAGCGCCTGGAAGCGCTTGGAAGCGCCTGGGAGCGCCTGGGAGCGCCTGGGAACCCTTGGAGTGCTTGGGAGCGCCTGGGGAGCGCCTGGGAGCGCTTTGGGAGCGCTTGGAAGCGCCTGAGAGCGCTTGGGAGCGCCTGGGGGCGCCGGAACGCTTGGAAGCGCCTGCGGGGTCCTTGGGAGCGCTTGGGAGCGCTTGGAAACGCTTGGGAGCGCCTGGGAGCGCTTGGGAGCGCTTGGCAGCGGTTGGGGGCGCGCCTGGGAGCGCTTGGGTACGCTCGGGAACGCTTCTGGGAACGCTTGGGAACGCTTGGGAGCGCCTGGGAGCGCCTGGAGAGCGCCTGGGAGCGCCTGGGAGCGCCTGGGAGCGCCTGGGAGCGCTTGGGACTGCCTGGGAGCGCCTGGGCGTGAGCTCCAGCAAGGTGCACTGCCGCTCGAGCCGCGTGACGCGCCCAGGCATTGTTCTCCGCGGCCTCAGCCACCCCCCAGAACTGCGGCTGTGGCGCGTCGGATGTTCCAACGCGGGAGCCGCCTGCAAGACCTCCCCCCTTCCTCCGAAAGGGGGGGCGAAGGGGGGGCTGTTGGACCGATGGTTGATGCCCATAGAGCGCGGCCGCCAGCATGGAACTTCCCCCCGTGAGAAGGGGGGAAAGAGGGGGGTAGACCAACCCTAAACCCTAAAGGGGTACTGTTGGGCGGGCGGTGGGAACGGGAACGAAGGGCAGCCGATCCCCCCAACCTTGAGAAGGAGGGGGGATCGCGCTGCTTCCGCCAACGGAGGCCCTAAACCCTAAACCCTAAACTCGAGTATGCGTCGCTGTCGGGATGCCCCAGACGCATACGAGCCTTGGTCGGAACGTTCAGTGGAGCGCCTGAAGGATCTACGGAAAGGGAGAGGTTAAGCTCGACCGCCCACACGCCACGCCTCAGGCTGGCTACGCCACAGGCTACCTGCGTAGCAGGAAAGAAAAACCCGAAAGCCGGAACCCAACGCCAGCGGGACCGCAAGATCCCCCAGGAACCTAGGAAAACCTAGGAAAACGCTGCCAGGGGCTCTCCAGGCGCTCCCAGCGCGCCTGGGCGCGCTCCCAGGCGCTCCCCAGGCGCTCCCACGCGTCCCAGAAGCTCCCCCAGCGCTCCCAGGGGGTCCCCAGCGCGGGAACCTCGCGCGCGCGCGAGCCGCGGAGCGTCCAGCGAACTGGTCCCCGTTGTCGTGGCGCAACATGATCCCCTCTGAGATTGAGGCATATGCGAAATTTTACCCCAGTCGCGATATGCGCTCGCCAGCGCGCCTGCGCACCGAAAAGGAGCGCGCAGGCGCGGTTCTGGCCTGGCGTCGCCAACGTAATTCAGCGATAAGGAATACACTCGACGGCCGGACGGCCAGCCGGCCGGCCGGCTGACGCACGCGACGCGCTGCCTGGTGCGTCGCATCGAGGGGGCGCCAGGCCCGCCCCCTCGAGCTCCCCCTCCCACCATCCGAGACAAAGCGCTGCGCGTGCGCCACCGCGCAGAATCGCTCCTGCGAGAATCGGAAAAGGTCGCCCGGTCGGGCGTCCCCCAACGCGCGAACGAACCCCGGAGACTCTAGGACGACGTGGTGTCAGCGCGGGAACCTCGCGCGCGCGCGAGCCGCGGAGCGTCCGGCGAGCTGGTCCCCTTTGTCGTGGCCCACCATGATCGCTTCTGAGATTGAGGCATCTGCGTAAGTTTACTTCAATCGCCATATGCGCTCGCCAGCGCGCCTGGGCATCGAAAAAGAGCGCGCAGGCGGGGTTCTGGCGTTGCCAGCGTAACATGGGCCACAAGGTACGACACATCGTTGGCCGGCGAACCGCTGCGCGTGCGCCACCGCGCAGAACCGCTCCTGCGAGAGTCGGAAGAGATCGCCTGGTCGGGCCTTCCCCAACGCGCGAACTAAACCTGGAGGCTGTTCCCCAATGCGTTACAGCGCCTGCGCGTTCTCAGGTAGGACGACGTGGTGTTCGACACCCCCATGAGTGGGGGCTGGGGGGAAGAACTCTCTGTGTCCCTAAACCCTACAAGAGAATGGCCGGGATGGATTGGGGCGGGAGGACAAGCAACGCGAGCGCGCACACAGCATCCCACCCCCAACAATCTTGATGTGGGGGTGGGATGCGTGCGCGCGCCCACACCGCTTGGCGGGCAACATTTATTAAACCCTAAATAACCTCAAAGCGGCCGTTATGCAACCCCGCTCCATCTACTGTATAAATAGCATTTGCTGAGCATGCGCGCAGAATCTCCTGTATTTTACACTACAAAGTGCCCAGCCCCCGTTGCAACCAATTATGTAAACCCATTCCATCTACTGCAAAAAAACATGTCCTGCGCATGCGTGCAGAATCTCATGCATTTTACACTACAAAGTGCCCAATCCCCGTTGCGACCCCGCTCCCGCCACTGTGCTATAGCATGGCATAGCACAGCATGGGTCCCAAAAAATGGGATCCGCCCGACGCTACTCTTCCCGCCCGTTCGAGCACTCGCATGCCAACTGGATGGCACATCAGTCGTCGCCGTCGTCGTCGTCGTCGTCGTCGACGTTGTCGACGATGTGGTTCTAACGAGGGGAGAGATGATCTTTATGGTGGGGTGGCTTGCGGGTGGGAGTGACGGCCACCGCAGGTGGGTTCGCGGTCACGGTGTACTCGTGGCCACGCCTAGTAGACCCTAAACCCTAAACCCTAAACTGCAAGCCACGGGCGGTGCAACGTCCGTAGCCCGTGGCGCCTGGCCGAGCGCTCAGCGAGCCTGCCCATGCAGCGTGCGCTGTTCCGACGAAGCGGCGTGAGCCGCTGAAGAGGAATTCGCACGCCGCGCGGTGCATCCCCGTGGTGTTCTCCTCAGAAAAGGAACCCCTAACCCTCAGCCCTAGAAAGCGGCTCCCCCGCGGCGGCCTACATCCCCTGGGGCTGCAAACCCTGCGAAAATACAGCATTCGGGGCCCCTGGGACCTTCGCAACGTATAGAAATACAACATGCGGCGCTCCTGGAGCTTTCCAAATGTTCTCGAACAATTTCAAAGGAAATCCGCAGGATTCAACGTGCGCCACGCATGCGGGCGGCGCCACGCCCTGGGGCTGCAAATCGTGCGCAAATACTGCATTCGTCGTTCTTGGGGCCTGCAAAGCTTCTGAAAATTCAGAACGCGGCTCTCCTGGGCTTTTCTAAAAGTTCTGGAGCGCTTCCTCACGAACTCCGGACGTCCGGCTCCAAGCATGCGCTCGCGATGCGAGGGGGCGCCAGACCCGCCCCCATCGCGCCCCCCCCCCCGCCGCTCGCATTCTCTGGGCTTCCGAAGACTTCTGGAACAGATTCTAAGGAAACCTGGATCCTGGGCATCCACTGATATGCAAAGGCCGCCCGAAGTGCGAGGGGCGCCACGCCCGCCCCTGCCGCGCCCTTCACAGATAGCTCGGACATAGCGCCCAGAGTGCGCCAGGCGCCACGCCAGGCGAGGGCCGCGGCCGCAGCGGGCGCGGGGGCGAGGCCGAAGGCGCCGTCTGTGGCGCCCTTCAAAGATAGCTCGGAGATAGCGCCCAGACGGCGCCAGGCGCCACGCCAGGCGTCGGCCGCGGCCGCAGCGGGCGCGGGGGCGAGGCCGAAGGCGCCGTCTGTGGCGTCCTTCAAAGATAGCTCGGAGATAGCGCCCAGACGGCGCCAGGCGCCACGCCGGGCGTCGGCCGCGGCCGCAGCGGGCGCGGGGGCGAGGCCGAAGGCGCCGTCTGTGGCGCCCTTCAAAGATAGCTCGGAGATAGCGCCCAGACGGCGCCAGGCGCCACGCCGAGCATGGACCGCGGCCGCGGGGGCGAGGCCGAAGGCGCCGTCGTGGCGCCCTTCAAAGATAGCTCGGAGATAGCGCCCCGAGGGCGCCAGGCGCCACGCCAGGCGTGGGCCGCGGCCGCAGCGGGCGCAGGGGCGAAGCCGAACCTGGCTTCCACAGAGATCCCCCCAAGCATTTCAGGGGGTCTGGAGGGTGCCAGACCCACCCCCTCGCCCTTTCCCTCCCGCCTTCCGAAGCTCTCGCCGAGAGCGTCTGCGTCGATGATTGCAATCGCTTCAGCGGGGGCGACCCCACAGGCGAAACCCAAAGCCGCGGGCGAATGCAACTGCCGTGCGCGTCGCCGTCAGCGAGAAGCCCGACGGCGCAGCCACTCGCTTGAGGCGCAGGGGAACCCATAGGATTGTCACGCCAGCGCCCTTGCAGTGCTGCTTTCCAATGCCGACGGCAAATGCCGGGCCCCTGTGGATCTGCTGCGCCAGCGGCAGCCCAACGGCGAAGCTCCACACAGAGGGCGCAAGCGGCTGCCTCATCGACGAGGCGAGCTGGCGCGCCAGCGCCATGCACCCTGCGCGCGCGTTCGCATGGGCGCGCAATGCCACGGCCGCGGACGCGCGCGCGCCTCCTAGCATTCGCAGCCCAGTGTCACAACCCAGCGCCGACAGCAAAAGCGACAACACATGGGCATGCTGCGCCAGCGGCAGCCCAACGGCGAAGCTAATCGCCGCCATCGCCAACGGCTGCCTCTTCGACGGGACAACGAGCCGAAGCGCCGCCTACGCCACGCGCCCTGCGCGCGTGCTCACGTGGATGCGCAGTGCCACGGCCGCGTCGGCGATCGCCTGCGCGCGCCACTTCGACAGCCCCCCGTGATAGGGGGGTTGGGGGGAGGAACCCTAAACCCTAAAAGGCTTCACTCTGGGTGATCTGGGGCGGGAGTGCGACTAACCGCGTCGCGCGCGGCTTGGGCAGCGATCCCCCCCAACAACCTTGATGTGGGGGGGATCGCAGCCAGCGCGCTTGCGCCAAAGCAGGCCCTAAACCCTAAACTCGAATATGCGTCGCTGTCGGGATGCCCCAGACGCATACGAGCCTTGGTCGGAACGTTCAATGGAGCGCCTGAAGGATCTACGGAAAGGGAGAAGTTAAGCTCGACCGCCCACACGCCACGCCTCAGGCTGGCTGCGCCACAGGCTGCCTGCGTAGCAGGAAAGAAAAACCCGAAAGCCGGAACCCAACGCCAGCGGGACCGCAAGATCCCCCAGGAACCTAAGAAAACCTAGGAAAACGCTGCCAGAGGCTCTCCAGGCGCTCCCAGCGCGCCTGGGCGCGCTCCCAGGCGCTCCCCAGGCGCTCCCACGCGTCCCAGAAGCTCCCCAAGCGCTCCCAGGGGGTCCTCAGCGCGGGAACGTCGCGCGCGCGCGCGAGCCGCGGAGCGTCCGGCGAACTGGTCCCCGTTGTCGTGGCGCAACATGATCCCCTCTGAGATTGAAGCATATGCGTAATCTTACCCCAAACGCGATATGCGCTCGCCAGCGCGCCTGCGCACCGAAAAGGAGCGCGCAGGCGCGGTTCTGGCGTCGCCAACGTAATTCAGCGATAAGGAATACACTCGACGGCCGGACGGCCGGCCGGCCGGCCGGCTGACGCACGCGACGCGCTGCCTGGTGCGTCGCATCGAGGGGGCGCCAGGCCCGCCCCCTCGAGCTCCCCCTCCCACCATCCGAGACAAAGCGCTGCGCGTGCGCCACCGCGCAGAATCGCTCCTGCGAGAATCGGAAAAGGTCGCCCGGTCGGGCGTCCCCCAACGCGCGAACGAACCCCGGAGACTCTAGGACGACGTGGTGTCAGCGCGGGAACCTCGCGCGCGCGCGAGCCGCGGAGCGTCCGGCGAGCTGGTCCCCTTTGTCGTGGCCCACCATGATCGCTTCTGAGATTGAGGCATCTGCGTAAGTTTACTTCAATCGCCATATGCGCTCGCCAGCGCGCCTGGGCATCGAAAAAGAGCGCGCAGGCGCGGTTCTGGCGTCGCCAGCGTAACATGGGCCACAAGGTACGACACCTCGTTGGCTGGCAAACCGCTGCGCGCGCGCCACCGCGCAGAACCGCTCCTGCGAGAGTCGGAAGAGATCGCCCGGTCGGGCGTTCCCCAACGCGCGAACTAAACCTGGAGGCTGTTCCCCAATGCGTTACAGCGCCTGCGCGTTCTCAGGTAGGACGACGTGGAGTTCGACACCCCCATGAGTGGGGGCGGGGGGGGGAGAACTCTCTGTGCCCCTAAACCCTACAAGAGAATAGCCGGGGTGGATTGGGGCGGGAGGACAAGCAACGCGAGCGCGCACACAGCATCCCACCCCCAACAATCTTGATGCGGGGGTGGGATGCGTGCGCGCGCCCACACCGCTTGGCGGGCAACGCCCTAAACCCTAAGTCTCTAATCCTATAATTATTTAAACCCTAATTACCAGAAAAACAGTCACCATGCAACCCCCCGCCATCTACTGCAAAAAACATTTCCTGAGCATGCGCGCAGAATCTCATGTATTTTACACTACAAAGTGCCCAGTCCCCGTTGCGAGCCCCCTCCATCTACTGCAAAAAAACATTTCCTGAGCTTGCGCGCAGAATCTCTTGCATTTTACAACACAAAGTGCCCAGTCCCCGTTGCGACCCGGTTATGTAAACCCGCTCCATCTACTGCAAAAAAATACATTTGCTGATCCTGAGCATGCTTCATCCTGAGCATGCGTGCAGAATCTCCTGTATTTTACAATACAAAATGCGACCCCCTTTATGTGCACCAGCTCCATCTCCTGGACAACCTCGCGCTTCCTGCGCATGCGTGCAGAATCTGTAGCCCGTTAGAGCACTCGCGTGCCAACTGGATCGCACATCCGTCGTCGCCGTCGTCGTCGTCGTCGTCGTCGTCGACGTTGCACTCGCTGCGGTTATACCGAGGGGAGAAATGATCTTTATGGTGGGGTGGCGTGCGGGTGGGAGTGACGGCCACCGCAGGTGGGTTCGCGGTCCAGGTGTACTCGTGGCCACGCCTAGTAGACCCTAAATTCTTAATCCTATAATTGTTAAACCCTAAACAACCTAAAAGCGGTCACCATGCAAACCCGCTCCATCGACTGCAAAAAAAACAGGTCCTGCACATGCGTGCAGAATTTCTTATTTTTTACATCACAAAAAGCCCAGTTCCCGTCGCGACCCGGCCCCATCCACTGCAAAAAAAAAAAAAAAAAAACATCTTCTGCGCATGCGTGCAGATTTTTTTCACAGCACAAAGTGGGCGGTTCACGTTGCGATCCGCTTATGTAAACCCGCTCCATCTACTGCAAAAACAGCATTTCCTGATCCTGCGCATGCTCCACCCCGAGCATGCGTGCAGAACCCCCTGCATTTGACAATAGAAACTGCGACCCCCTCATGTACACCGAACCATCTCCTGAAAACTTCGCGCTTCCTGCGCATGCGTGCAAGATCTTTCGCCCGTTAGAGCACTCGCGTGCCCACTGGATCGCACATCCGTCGTCGCCGCCGTCGTCGTCGTCGTCGTCGACGTTGCACTCGCCGCGGCCGATGTTGTTACAAGGAGAGGAGAGATGATCTTTATGGTGGGGTGGCTTGCGGGTGGGATTGACGGCCACCGCAGGTGGGTTCGTGGGCAAGTTATCATCGTGGCCAAGCCTGTTAGACCCTAAACCCTAAACCTAAACCCTAAACTGCAAGCCACGGGCGGTGCAACGTTCGTAGCCCGTGGCGCCTGGCCGAGCGCTCAGCGAGCCTGCCAATTCCACGTGCGTGGCACCGACGAAGGGGCGAGAGCCGCTGAGGAGGAATTCGCACGCCGCGCGCATGCAGCTCCGCTGGTGGGACTAACGAAAAGAACCCTTAACCTCACACCCCAGCCAGTGGGTTCGCCACGGTCGGTGCCATCCCCTGGGGCTCCAAACTCACGAAAACACAGCATGCGGCGCCCTTGGGGCCGTCCGCGGGGCCTCAAACCATATGAAAATACAGCATGCGGCGCTCTTTCGGCCGTCCACGGCGCGCAGTCGCTTCCAGACGCTCCCAAGAGTTCCCAAGAGCTCCCCAAGCGCTCGCGGCACGCTCCCAGGCGCTCGCGGCACGCTCCCAGGCGCTCGCGGCAGGCTCCGAAGGCGCTCCCAGGCGCCCCCGGCACGCTCTCAGGCGCTACGAGGACCAAGCGCCCACAGGCGCTCCCAAGCGCTCCCGGCACGCACCCAGGCGCTTCCGCAAGCGCTCCCGGGCGCTCCCAGGAGCTCCCAGGCGCTCCCGGCGCGCTCCCAGGTGCTCCCTAGCGCTCCCAGGCGCTCCCCGGCGTTCCCAGGAGCTCCCAGGCGCCCCCGGGCGCTTCCGGCACGTTCCCAGGCGCCCCCGGCACGCTGTCAAATGCTCCCAACCGTTCCCCGCGCGCACCAAGGCGCTCCCAGGTGCTCCCAGGCGCTCCCACGCGCCCCCAGGCGTTCCCAGGCGCTCCGGGGCGCTCCCGGCACGTCCGCAGGCGCTCCCAGGCGCTCCACGGCACGCTCCCAGGCGCCCCCGGCACGCTCCCAAATGCTCCCAAGCGTTCCCCGCGCGCCCCAAGGCGCTCCCAGGCGCTCCCAGGCGCTCCCAGGCGCTCCCAGGCGCTCCCACGCGCCCTCAGGCGTTCCCAAGCGCTCCCAGGTGCTCCCAGCCGCCCAAGCATTCCCACGCGCTTCACAGCGCCCACAAGCGCTCTGACGCGCCACGCGGCGCACCCAGCGGAACGCCCGAAAATTCGCTTCGAGCGACCTCCGGGGCTTACTGGAGAATGCCTCACGGACACCCCAAGCGCGCCCACGCGCTCCCAGGCGTTCTCAAACACACCCGTGCCTTCTCAGGGACGTCCGACTGCGCCCACGGCGGCCTCTGAGCCTCCTGGGGATGCTTCCAACGTGTTCCCAAACGTGCCCAACGGTATTCCACGCGGCCCCCGGCGCGTACATGAGAACAGCTGCGTTTCTCCGACGCTTTCCGGAGGCGCCGCGATTCGCGGTACAGTTACAGAGATCTAGCAAAGCTGCGCATCTCCAATGGCATCCGAGTGCCCCCATCGCTTCTTCGAGACGCGCAACCAAGCATTACCTGCTCGTGCAACGCGCGCTCACGACGTGCCCACGCTCCTGCGCTTTCTCAGAGGCGTCAGACTGCGCCCGCGGCGGCCGGCGCAACGTCCGTAGCCCGTGGCGTCTGGCCGAGCGCTCAGCGAGCCTGCCCATTTCCACGTACGTGGCACCGACGAAGCGCGCAGCGCTGAAGAGGAATTCGCACGCCGCGCGTGTACGGCTCCGCTGGTTCGACTAACGAAAGGAACCCTTAACCCTCAGCCCTAGCCTGCGGTTTCCCCGCGGTCGGTGCCATCCCCTGGAGCTCCAAACCTATGAGAATACAGCATGCGGCGCCCGTGGGGCCGCAAACCATATGAAAATACAGCATGCGGCGCTCTTTCGGCTGGCGCAAGTCCCAGGCGCTCCCAAACGCTCCCAGGCGCTCCCAAGCGCTCCCAAGCGCTCCCACGCGCTCCCAGGCGCTCCCAAGCGTTCCCAAGCGCCCCCACGCGCTCGCTGGCGCTCCCAAGCGCCCCCAAGCGCTCCCAAGCGCTCCCAGGCGCTCCCAGGAGCTCCCAGGCGCTCCCCGGCGCTTTCGGCACGTTCCCAAGCACTCCCAAGCGCTCCCAGGCGCCCCCAGGCGCTCCTGGCATGCTCCCAAGCGCTCCCGGGCGCTCCCTGGCGCTCCCAGCATGCTCTCAGGCGCCCCCAAGCGCTCCCAAGCGCTCCCAAGCGCCCCCAGGCACTCCCAAGCGCTCCGGGCACGCTACCAGGTGCTCCCCGCATGCTCAGGCGCTCCCTGCGCGCTCCCAAGCGCTCCCTGGCGCCTCCGAGCGCTCCGAGGCGCTCCCAAGCATTCCCAGGCGCTCAGGCACGCTCCCAGGCGCTCCCGGCACGCCCCCAGCACGCCCCCAGCACGCCCCCAAGCGTTCCCATGCGCTCCCAGGCGCTCCCAAGCTCCCACAGGTGCTCCCAAGCGCTCCCCGGCGCTCCCAAGCGCGTCTAAGCAATCCAAGCGGTCCCATGGCGCTCCCAAGCGTTTCCATGCATTCGCAAGCACTCGGCAGCGCTCCCTGGCGGCGCTTCCCGGCGCTCCCCCGCCATGCAGGTGCCGCCGCAGCCGCGCGCGCGCGTCGTAGCCAGGGGGTGCCAGACCCACCCCCATCGCGTTCCCCCTCCAGCCATGCGAAATTCGCGCCGAAGGCGGCGGCGTCGACAATGCAATCGCTTCAGCGGGGGCGACGCCAACGGTCATGCCCAACGGACAACCCTCGGCTCGCACTCGCGGTGCACTCTGCGCGTCCTGTCACGCCCCCAGACGCTACCACGTGCTTCCATCCTGGGGAAAGCTCGAGGCGCTCCCTCAGCGCTCCCAGAGAGCTCTCCCAAGGCATTCCAGGAGGTCTGCCATGGAGGTGCTGCAGCAGCCATGCACGCGCATCGTAGCGAGGGGGTGCCAGACCCACCCCCATCGCGCTCCCCCTCCCGCCTCCCGAAGCTCGCGCCGACAGCATCTGCGTCGATGATGGCAATCGCTTCAGCGGGGGCGACCTCGAAGGCGAAACCCAAAGCCGCGGGCGAATGCAACTGCCGCGCGCGTCGCCGTCAGCGAGGAGCCCGACGGCGCGGCCACTCTTTCGAGGCCCACGGGATCCCATGGGATTGCCGCGCCAGCGCCCTCGCAGCGCTGTTTCCCAATGCCGAAGGCAAATGCCGGGCCCCTGTGGATTTGCTGCGCGCCGAAGGCGGCTGCGTCGATGATTGCAATCGCTTCGGCGGGGGCGACCCCAAAGGCGAAACCCAAAGCCGCGGGCGAATGCAACTGCCGTGCGCGCCGTCGCTCGGGCGCGCCAGCGCCATGCACCCTGCGCGCGCGCTCGCATCGGCGCGCGTTGTTACGGCCGCGGCCGCGCGCGCGCATCCCAGCATCCACAGCCCAGTGTCGCATGCCAGTGCCGAAGGCAAAGGCGGCAACGCATGGACATGCTGCGCCAGCGGCAGCCCAACGGCGAAGCTCAACGCCGAAATCGCCAAAGGCTGCCTCTTCGACGGGGCGACGAGCCGACGCGCCTACGTCGCGCGCCCTGCGCGCGTGCTCAAGCGGACGCGCCGTGCCACGGCCGCGTCGGCGATCGCCTGCGCGCGCCACTTCGACAGCCCCCCGTGATAGGGGGGCTGGGGGGAGAAACCCTAAACCCAAAAAGGATTCACTCTGGGTGGTCTGGGGCGGGAGTGCGACTAACCGTGGCGCGCGCGGCCTGGGCAGCGATCCCCCCCCCACAACCTTGATGCGGGGGGGATCGCAGCCAGCGCGCGCTTTCTCTAATGCAGACCCTAAACTCGAGTATGCGTCGCTGTCGGGATGCCCCAGACGCATACGAGCCTTGGTCGGAACGTTCAGTGGAGCGCCTGAAGGATCTACGGAAAGGGAGAGGTTAAGCTCGACCGCCGACACGCCACGCCTCAGGCTGGCTACGCCACAGGCTACCTGCGCAGCAGGAAATAAAAACCCCAAAGCCGGAACCCAACGCCAGCGAGGTCGCAAGATCCCCCAGGAACCTAAGAAAACTTAGGAAAACGCTGCCAAGGGCTCTCCAGGAGCTCCCAGCGCGCCTGGGCGCGCTCCCAGGCGCTCCCCAGGCGCTCCCACGCGCCCCAGAGGCCCCCCAAGCGCTCCCAGGGGGTCCCCAGCGCGGGAACCTCGCGCGCGCGCGAGCCGCGGAGCGTCCGGCGAACTGGTCCCCGTTGTCGTGGCGCAACATGATCCCCTCTGAGATTGAAGAATATGCGAATTTTTACCCCAATCGCGATATGCGCTCGCCAGCGCGCCTGCGCGCCGAAAAAGAGCGCGCAGGCGCGGGTCTGGCGTCGCCAACGTAATTCAGCGATAAGGAATACACTCGACGGCCGGACGGCCGGCCGGCCGGCCGGCTGACGCACGCGACGCGCTGCCTGGTGCGTCGCATCGAGGGGGCGCCAGGCCCGCCCCCTCGAGCTCCCCCTCCCACCATCCGAGACAAAGCGCTGCGCGTGCGCCACCGCGCAGACCCGCTCCTGCGAGAATCGGAAAAGGTCGCCCGGTCGGGCGCCCCCCAACGCGCGAACGAACCCCGGAGACTCTAGGACAACGCGGTGTCAGCGAGGGAACCTCGCGCGCGCGCGAGCCGCGGAGCGTCCGGCGAGCTGGTCCCCTTTGTCGTGGCCCACCATGATCGCTTCTGAGATTGAGGCATCTGCGTAAGTTTACTTCAATCGCCCTATGCGCTCACCAGCGCGCCTGGGCATCGAAAAAGAACGCGCAGGCGCGGGTCTGGCGCCGCCAGCGTAACATGGGCCACAAGGTACGACACCTCGTTGGCTGGCAAGCCGCTGCGCGTGCGCCACCGCGCAGAAACGCTCCTGCGAGAGTCGGAAGAGATCGCCCTGTCGGGCGTTCCCCAACGCGCGAACTAAACCTGGAGGCCGTTCCCCAATGCGTTGCAGCGCCTGCGCGTTCTCAGGTAGGACGACGTGGTGTTCGACACCCCCATGAGTGGGGGCTGGGGGGGAGAACTCTCTGCGCCCCTAAACCCTGAAAGAGAATAGCCGGGGTGGATTGGGGCGGGGGCCCAGACATTCATTTCCGCAACTTTATTGCGGAATAGTCGTTGCCTTACAAAAAAACAAAGTTCCGCATTTCCTCTTTTTTTCTTGTATGAAAACATAGTTCCACAATTCCGCTGTTTTTTTGTTAATGTGCGATGTTGTTGGTCATTACCTATCATATCTTGCACAGTGTAGCAGAATAACTGGCATAGCACAGCGTATCATAGCGCAGCGTAAGAGGAGGAGGAAGAGGAGGAGGAGGAGGAGGAGGAGGAAGAAGAGGAGGAGCAGGAGGAGGAGGAGGAGGAGGGCCTCCTCCTCCTCCTTTCCTCCTCTTCCCCTTCTCCTCTTCCTTTCTTCCTCCTCTCCTCCTTCCCCCCCCCATCCTCCTCCTCCTCTCCTCCTCGCTCCTCCTCCTCCTCCTCCTCCTCCTCCTCCTTCTCCTCCTCATCCTTCCCCCACCCCCCTCCTCCTCCTCCTCCTCCTCCCTCCTCCTCCTCCCTCCTCGTTCCTCGGGGCATGTCGCAAACGCAAACGGAGGGTTGCGTCTTTTCCAGCTCTGCGCGGGCGTTCTGCGGCAAGGGGGGCTGCCTCGCCCGAGCTGTACTCGAGCTAGCTGCCGAGTTCGCGGCAAGGAAATCATCCTTTGCCTTCACGGCGTAACGCAGATCAGCCTCGAAGGGCAAATTATTATCCTCCTCCTCCTCCTCCTCCTCCTCCTCCTCCTCCTCCTTCCCCCTCGCCTTACTCCTCCTTATTTTCCTCCTCCTCCTCCTCCTCCTTCTCCTCTTCCATGCTCCTCCCACTCCTCCTCATCCTCCTCCTCCTTCCTCTTCCTACCCGTCTCTGTCTGTACGTCGTTCTCGGGATTTTGGGCCAGGCGCTGGTGGAAAGCATCGATCGCAGCCGCCACGTGGGGCTTAATATCGGCACGAATGTGCATATCCATCACGTCTTAAGCATTGATAAGCCGATGCACGAGCAATTGCTCGCGCATCGGCTTATCAATGCCCTCGAGGGTTCGCCTGGCTCGCTCCTCAGGCGTGATCGCGTACGCTCTCCCACCGATGATGTCTAAATGCGTAGTCTGGTAGTCGTAGTCCACTGGAACCCTTGGATACCGAACGTAGTGACGAGCAGGGTGGTCGATAAGTTCCAATTCCTCAGTCTCTCTCTCTCTCTCTCTCTCTCTCTCTCGAAAATTATCTTGTTTTCTCTCTCTCTCTCTCTCTCGTCCTATCCTCCTTCATCCTATATCCTCCAATCGGTCCTGGTAGGTCACTCCACGCGTGAGGAGCACGCCATGGCGATCCTTCCATTGCAAGTGCCAACCGAAAAACGGGCAGTACACTGGATTGATATCGGCATCGATGAGGGGCTCGGGCTCATCGGGCCCTGGCTCGGTTTCGGAGCTCGCGTCAGAAAGCTTCATGGCTGGAGATGCCTGATCCTTCACGGCCCCCGCGGATGAGGACTGACTTCGCGGACGGGGCAGGGGTTCAGATGAAGGTGGGGCGGGAGGTGAGGTAGGGGAGGTGGATGAGGAGGCGGAGGAGAAGGAGGAGGAGGAGGAGCAGGGGAAGGCAGGAGGAGGGGGAGGAGGAGGAGGAGGAGGAGGAGGAGGGGGAGGAGGAGGAGGAGGAGGAGGAGGAGGAGGAGGAGGAGGAGGGGAGGCCAGTCTTCCTCTGTTTCTGCCTCCTCCTCTGGCGGCTCGGGCGGTCGAGCGAGCGGTCAGCTCGCTCGGTAGCTTGGATCCGTCACGCGATGCGAACCCGAGGCGGAAGGTGAGGAGAAAAATGGGGAGGAGGGGAAGGATGAGGAGGAGGAGGAGGGGAAGGATGAGGATGACGAGGAGGATGAAGAGGAGGGGAGGAAGAACTTCGCATCACGTGGCGAAATCCTTCTGCCTACTCGAGGCTCAGATGCCGATAACGCAGCACATCGCGTAGCCATCGCCTCGGCAGGGATTTGATTTCGTCAATTTCCTCCTTGTCCTCCTCTTCCTGCTCCTCTTCCTGCTCCTGCTCCTGCTCCTGCTCCTGCTCCTGCTCCTCCTCCTCCTCCTCCTCCTCCTCCATCCCGCCGCCGCTGATCGCGACGGCTACGACGGCGACGACGACGACAACGACCGCGACGACGGCCCAGGGGCCAATGATCTTGCCGGGGCTTCCACCCAGGGTTCTTCTTGCAAGGTCTACCCAAAGGAATTGGCCCCCAGCGTGGCCTTGGCCGCCCTTGACTGAGCCCACCTCAGCAGCGACGTCTGGTCTGCGTCGGTGGACTTCTCGCACAACCGCCTCTTCTTCACGCTAGTGATCCCCTCCTGCTGCTTTGCTGCCGTCCAAGCGTCGAATATTGCCTTGCAGTAGGCAGGGGGGTAGTGCTCCGTGGACTTCAGCTTCTGAAGGGGCGGCGGGGGGAGAATTAGGAGGACGGAGGGGAGGAGGAGGAGGAGGAGGAAGGAGGAGGAGGAGGAGGAGGAGGACGAGGACGAGGAGGAGGACGAGGAGGATGAAATGGATGAGGAGAAGGGAGAGGAGGAGGAGAAGGAGGACGAGGAAGGGGAGGAGGAGGACGGGAAGAGAGGAGGAGGAGGAGGAGGAGGAGGAGGAGGAGGAGGAGGAGGACTACGAGATAGGTCGGTACTGTTTTCCCAGACGGTCCTTTCCAAACACCACCCAGCCCTCCTTGGTTACCGAGTGGAACTCCTTTTTCTCTGCCTCAGACAGAACGGGCTTAGGCTTCTTCGTCTCGAACATGTGGTGGACACTCTTGGGCAGCGTCGTGGCCAAGTGGATGGCTTTCGGGATGGTTTTGTCGTCCGTGTATGCCCCAAGATAAGTCAGGGCCTGTTTGGCAGCACACACGTCCAGCATGACCTCTATCGCTGGCCACGAAAAGAGACGGCTTTGCACGGGTTTCTCCAGTATGAAGTAGACGCCACGGCAATTGCATAAACCCATGAGCCATGCAGTGACGTTGGCGGAAAGGTTGGCCTCCCTGACCTTGGGCTTCTCCTGCCCCTCCCATGGGGCAACAGGGAGCAGGATCGGGATAACAAGACGGGAGGAGGAGGAGGAGCTCCGAGCTGCGGTCTCCTCCTCCTCCTCCTCCTCTTCTTCGCCCTCCCTCACCCTCCTCCTCCCAAGCATCATCCTACCCTAGCTAATGTTCCTCCTCCTCCTCCTCCTCCTCCTCCTCCTCCATTGCTTCCTCCTCCTCCTCCCTCTTCAATCCGCCGTCTGTCCTCGAAACCAAAGATGTTCTCGTTGCTCCTACCGTACGTGGCATTGCTGGTGTAGCCGAGCCACGTGGAGCATTCCAAACCGACGTGCATGAGCCCGTTCTCCTTCAGGCGGAGGCAGAGGGTGCCCACGTAGATCATCCCAGCCAACGTTGTCAAATCCTGGCGAGAGGGATGGGGGGCTAGAGGAGGACACGGTGATGATGATGGGGAGGAGGAGGAGGAGATAGCTGGGGAGAGGAGGAAGATAATCAGAAGGAGGAGGAGGAGGAGGTGGAGGAGGAGGAGGGGGAGGATGAGGAGGGGGAGGGGGGGGGGGGGGAGGAGGAGGAGGAGGAGGGAGGAGGATCTGCCCTGAGTGGCAAAATGGGCCAAAGGACGGGCGATGAGTCTCCCAATGACCCCCCAATGAACTCCCAATGAACCCCAATGAGTTTTCGTCGAAACCCTGGGTTTTCCAATGATTTTCACTGGGCGTGCCAAATATCCCCCGTTGGTTGCCAACGGTCCTCGGTCTCATGCCGCGTGCCGCGGTCGAACTCCCTGGTGATGCACCCGTTCTCTCTGAAGACCAGCGCCTGGTTCCCGCTGCCGCTGCAGACCTCGAAATCGGCGCGAAGTAAGGCAGATAGATGGAGGCAGGGTGGGGAGGACGATGAGGAGGAGGACGAGGAGGAGTAGGAGGAGGAGGAGGAGGAGAACAACGAGGAGGGGAGAAAGGAGGAGGAGGAGGAGGAGGAACGAGGAGGTGATATGAACAGCGCACGGGAAAGAGACAGGGTAAGCGACGTAAGAGGAGGAAGAGGAGGATAACCAAGAGAAGGAGGAGGAGCAGGGAAAATGAGGATGAGGAGAATGAGGATGATGAGGAGGGGGAGGAGGAGGATGACGAGGAGGAGGATAAGGAGGAGGAGGAGGAGGAGGAACGAACGACATCGAGATGGCAACATGAAAATGCAAGGGGGCCTCCAGGAAGTCCAGGTCGCGGACGGTGTGCGGCATGTGATCGTTCACGATTGCAGACGCCTTGTCGAGCAGCTCGAAATCGCTCCAATCTGGCTGCTGCCTCAGGTAGGCGGTGGCGAGCTTCATAATGCACGTGGGGACCCCGAGGTGACCGCCTGGCGAGGCAGCGAGCGAAAGACGAAGAAGGGGACGGGGTCTGCGATGACGAGAGGAGAAGGAGGAGGAGGATGAGGAGGAGGAATCGCAGAAGCAGCAGCAGGAGAAGGGGGAGGAGGAGGAGGAGGTGGAGGAGGAGGAGTGACCTGGGGAAGAGGAGGAGCACGAGCAGGAGGAATCCCGCCTTGTTGAAACATGTCTCAGAACCCTTTTGTCGTCTTCAGCGCGTCGTTGCCGCTCCGTGCTTTCTGTCCTGAGGCTTAAGGTAGGATACTTATACTGATGCTCATCCCCCCGACTTCGCGCCTCGCGCCTCGCGCCTCGCAATGCGCGGTCATCTTCGCGCCCCTGTCGAGGCGCCCCCCAAAGTTCCTTGGACGGAAGCGGTTCCCTGGCCCAGCCCGCGATTCGCGAAGCGCGGTGATATTCGTGCCCCTCGGGGGGGGGGGGGGGATAGGAAGGAACTCGAAACTGACATCGCATTCCCTTCTATGACCGCTGAACGTGTTTTACACCGCATCGGGGCGCCCCTTAGAAATAACCCAGCCCAGGCCGCGATTCGCGACGCGCGCGACCCATGTGCGGCGGCCATTGAATGGGAATGCGAAGTCTACACCGCCATCTTGCATTAGAAACGTGTCCAGGCCTCAAATATGAGGCGACACGGATCGGGGCAGCCCGCGAAAATCAGCGAGCCAGGCATTCGCCCCACCTGGCCGCCTGTTGCCCCTTCGGCCCTGGGCTGAAGGGGCTGCAGCGCCGAAGCGCGGTCGCAAGCGCAGGGGGGAGGGGGGAGGGGGGCAGGGGGAGGAGGCGGAGGAGGAGAAGAACGAGAAGGAGGACGAGGAGGAGGAGGAGGAGAAGGAGGAGGAGGAGAGCGGGGGAGGAGGAGAAGGAGGAGGAGGAGGAGGGAGGAGAGGAGGACGAAGCCAATTTCCTCATCTTTCTCCTCCTCCTCCTGCTCCCCCTCCTGCCCCCCATCTTGCTCCCGCTCCTGCTCCTCTTTCTCGTTATCCTCCTCCTCCTCTGTGGCATCTTCCTTTCTGTGGCGGCCCTCTTCCTGTGCGCTCTTCTCTCTCACTTCCCCCCCTGCCCGCGGAGTCCTGAGGCCATCGTATAACCATATTTCCTGAAAACCATACGCTCGAATCTCGCCCTGTGCGTAGTGGCTGCAATGTTTGCGATGAGCCCGTTAACAGTTTCATCCCAATATGTATTATAGTATCTTGGGTTGCCCTTTCTACAAATATGGGCTGCAAGATGTCGAAACAGATGGTGTTTCGGGTACATCGTAACACCAGATTGCTCAGCCAACCCCACGTGAAGATCTGCCAGCGATTGAAGTTCTTTGCAAACATCAATCGGTATATTTCGCGGTTGGCTGTCTAGGATATTGCTGAATGAAGTGAGGGCCCGACCCGCAGCCAGTAGAACATCTGCGTTGATGTTAGCTGGCAGCTTGTGCTTGTAGGTTGGGAGTAAGTGTTCGACCACAAAGTATGTGAACCATTTAGTCTCTTGGCCTTTCAAGTGGAGGGATGGTGCTGTCTTGGTTCCAATCATCCCAGGCGTCCAGTCACCAACTCGAGTAAGAGGTTTCTTCCGTCGTTTTTCCTCTGAGTCGTACCATCGGTCCAACTCTACCCGCATGTTTTGAAGCCCAAGTCGCACGCGATCGTCCTGGAGGCTTGCTCTGATATTATAAATGTCAGCTTCGATAAGCAACCAAACAACGAAAGCAGCATACGCCTGAAACACACCGAGGTGCATGCAATGCAATTCGTCTATACTAAACGAATGAAGGCCAATGCCAAGGGACTCGTCCAAAATCGGGTTTCGGTGGTATACCCGCTCGCGTTTGCTCGGCCTCCAAAATTTCACAATTGCTGGAAATGTCGTGATACGGTCGAAATCGTTAGTGTCGAGCAACGTTGGCGTAGGCTCAAGACGGTCTCCTTTGAGAAGTTGTGGTTGGTTCGGGAGGGCAACGTTCATTGCCATCCCGCGCCCTCTGTAAGTGCTCTTCCGTTCGAGCCTAAACCTTATTATGCGGTGTGCCTCTTCATTCTCGATCACGATATACATTTCGTGCGCCGAGCAATCAGTATCGTAATTCTCATGGGGGTGCTCTGACAGCGGCTGCGCAATATCGTGATTGAAAATGCCCAATTTTGATTGTCTGCACATGAGGCAAGGTGCAATATTATGGTTGTGACTCGGAAACCCCATACCAGTGGACATCTCTGGCCAGTCGGCTTTGATGTCGATCAGGATAGCTTTAAACCCCAGGGCCTGCCCCTAGTCCCTGCCCACTCCCTTCATCTCTTCGCTGCTGCTGCCGATGCCTCTGTCACTAAAATGCAAGCTCAGGCCAATGAACGCCTTGTTGCTCCCTGGTGCCGTTTGGGCTTTCCTGAAACAGAAAAATGAAGTGGCATCCAAGGGCCCCAGGGATGAATTTTATCAAAGGATGCGTTTTCGGCTGGGCTTCGAACGCCATTCACCTCTGACGCATCAAGAACTGGCTCCTCCTTCCCTCGTGCGCGCGCCCCGAATGACCTTACCGGAGCGAGCCAATGAGCGCGGCTCTGCTTATTCATGAGTGTGGCTTTGCCAAACATGCCGCAAGACCCTCATCTTTCCGTGCATGCGTTTGCTCTACTCTTCTGACACATACCAATGCTAATGCTGGCAGACATCCCTGCCACAGAGAACCCAATCCTATAGATTAAGAGATGGACTGGCAGACACAATGGGGCCGAAGGAAGGGGGAATGGAAAGGGAGGAGGACTGACGGGTCAGAGGGAGGAGGGAGAAGAAATGCGAGAAAAAAATGAATGGACAGAGGAGAGGAGGAGGAGGAGGAGAAAGAGGAGGAGGAGGACAAGGAGGAGGACGGGGAGGAGCAGCAGCAGCAGTAGCAGGAGCAGCAGCAGCAGCAGGAGCAGGAGGAGCAGGAGGAGGAGGAGGAGGAGAGGGAGGAGGCCGAGGAGGAGGCCGAAGAGGAAGAGGAGGAGGAGGAGGAGGAGAGGAGGAATGAGGAGGAGGAGGAGGGATCAATATCCCCTTCTTCTCGTACTCCTGCTGCTCCTCCTCCTCCTCCTTCTCCTCCTCCTCCTCCTCTTCCTCCTCCTCCTCCTCATCCTCCTCCTCCTCTCCCCCCTCCGCCGTGATCATCCCACCCACACCGCCGTTTGTGTGCATGTATGTGTGCATATAGTACGCATAGTATTCATGTGGGTGCACACGTCGGGCCTTTGTGTTGTAACACTGCAATAGGATTGGGACTCTCTGTGCCCTGCGCCCCCCCCCGTGAACCTGACCAGCCAATGTAGCTCGGTCTGCATCAGTGTCTCGCCACGGAGTATTATCGTGGCGACGCTCGGGGTACAAACCAGAGGCCATGCATCGCAATGACCAATGAATAAACACATATACGGGGTAGGTACTGCACCAGCCGCTGCAACCGCAACAGCAAAGGTCAGCTTTTCGAAGACACGCAATCAAGTGGCGTCTCCCTGTGGTGAGCAAGTGCATAAATATTCCCAAAAAGGAGTCGTTGTTGGTGTACGGGGTTTTGTCAAGGTATAGCGCAACAGGTAGCATGCGCGTGCGTTCCTCATCTGATGCCGCTTTCACAAGAACGTGATCTTCCCACTCTTTGATCCAAGGCTCAGTAGATATTTTTTCTTGCCAATCATACATGATCTCTGGGTGGGATTGCAATTCGGCCGCAATGGCCTCGTGAGGCGGGGTCGCGTGAAATGTCAGGGAAGATGTCTCGGGGGCGTTTCGATCATGTCCTGGCGCGTCCAGGTGATACAGCCGTTGGTCGAACTTTGTGAGGCCCAAAGCTTTGTCAAGCTTGCGTTGGTAGTTATCCCCCTTGGCCGTCGGGTTGACCGCGTATGGACGCGCCTCTAACAAGCCCCCCTTGAACGCGTGGTAGGAGAGAATGCAAAAGTGGCGCGCGGTCATCTTCGTCCCCAAGAGGTACATCTCAATTAACTCATCAATAAAGGCGGATCCTGCATCGGGATCTCGCGTTTCCTCAGGCTCAGGGTCCGAGCTCTCCTCGAGGTTCCAATCACGGGGCGCGGGCTCAGCAGGGCGCCGTTTTTTCCTGCCCCTGGTCTCCGCGTGAGGGCGAGGTGGGGGAGGCGCATCCATTGTCGGCCCGTCGGGATCTAGGATCGCAGGCCTAACGACGGATCGGGCCAAACGACTACAGGGAGGCTGAACGAGCGCGATTCACCTTGCATGATAGTGCAAGCTTTAATGTCTATGTATCTCCACGCGCATGTACATACTATACATAAGTGTGCGTGCCAAGTGCAGTAACGTGCTCCTCCATCCTATACCTCCCCCTCACACACTACCTTCCTGCAGGAGCGGGAGTGGAAATGGCGGGAGCATCTACGCTTCAGCCCTCGCGGTTGGCGCCCGTGTTGCATTTAGTTTTCGTGACATCGGTCTTATTGCCATCGTATGTGCCGTTGTTCGTGCCATTGCTCATGTCGTTGCTCGTGTCGTTGTTCGTGTCATTGTAATTGTCAGCGTTTGTCGCGTTCTGGTCATGGGTGATGCTGCTGCTGCTGCGCGCAGGGACGTACAAGTATTGCCGCCCAAATGGCGTATCTCTGCAAAATCCAAGTTCAAACGGCACGACCCACATAGGCCAGGGCATTGCGGACCGCGGGCCCTGGGTTTGGGAGGCATGTTGTATGTAGGGCATGTGTGCGGGCGTGGGGCTTCTCGGGGCTTCTCGAGAGACGCAGCTCTCAATGAGACACGCAATGATCAGACAATGAACTGACAATGAATCCCAATGAGTTTGCCGGACCAAGGCGAGGGGGCAGGGGTGAGCATTGTGCAATGGTGGGGGGCGATATTTGGAGGTATCCATTGGGGATTCAGGAACGCGACCCAGAAGGGCACCTAAACAAAATCCACTGGACCCGACGGCGCATGACATGTGCTCAAAGAGCCACACCCCCTTCTTATCGCCCCCTCCATTGGCCAACGCCGAAAGAAGAGACAACGATGACGATCGACGACTCTCTCACACCAGCAGGCAGCACGGGCGCCGAACATCGTATCACGTGGTTATCCGAAAAAGTGCCGCTGCCTCTCGCTATCTTAAAAGCTATGTGCACAAAGATCGCCCCTGGTCCTGTTCAGAATCTCACCGCATTTCTCGATGCCGTCTGATCCCCACACAGGGCTCAACGGTTCATTTCAGCTTCAGGTCAACTCAACGCTTTTCTGTTGAAATCATTCTGGAAACGTTGTCTTTACGGTAGATTCGGATGCATCTGATGGCACCCACAAGACCCGATTCAATGTGCCAATGCTCGAGGGCGCGAGAGCACCAGCAGCTCAGCATACGGGCAGGGCGAGCCAGAACTTCGGAGCTCGATCTCACCTCAGGGGGCCGTCGGGCCCTGAAAATGAATCAACCGGGCTCCCAGGGAGGTCCCAAAAAACTCATCGGGGCTCATCGGGTGACTCATCGGGTCATTGGGTGGCCTGGGAGGTGGACTTTACTTGTAAATTTACAGGGTTTGGGCACACTCATTGGGTAACTCATCGGGGGGGGGTTCATCGGGTAATTCATCGGGTCCGTTTCGGGCGTGATTCTGGATTTTCGGGTGTGATTCTAGATTTTCGTGGTTGCGCCTTCCGCCCCCTGCCTGGCAGGCTGATTTGGCATCCCAGGGTGGCGAAAAGGATGCGTCTGGCTGAGGGGGGGGGGGCCCAGGAGTCTGTTGAGGGCGGGAAATCTTCTGGATAGAAATGCTTCTTGCTCATTGTTCTGGCTCTTACTCGCAGCAGCTAGCAACCCCAGCAGCTTGTCTAAAACCGTATGAGAGCTGGACCCCCTGCAATGAGTAAACTGCACGCGGCCTCGCTGGGCCTACTTAGACTTGCTCGAGGCATGCTTCTTCTCGAGGGCGTGGCTCTCCGTGATCTTGGTGTGCCAGCGCTGCAGCTCCGCGATCGGGTTCTTCATCCTCTCACGACCGTGCATTTTATTATGTCGCTGACGCTTTCCTGCCCCCCCCCCTGCCCGATATCCCCCCTCCCTCTGCCTCGTTTCGCTCTACCTATAATTAATCATCCGTCCTTCCTCCATGCAGGCCTCCTTCCCTTCATCTCCTGATCCTTCCTTCCATCGAGGGGTCCTTCCTGCCCCCTGGCAATTATCGTTCTCCTGTCCTCATGTTCTACATCTTTTCTCCTCGCTTCCTCCTCCACTGTTGCAATGTTGGCTCAAGCTGTGGCGTTTCGAACGACATTTCAAACATTGAACTCCTACTCCTCCAGTGTCGCTATTTTGGATCAAGTAACGTGAATCAAGATGGGACAGCAATCCCCCCGCTCCTGTTCACGATGGACTTGAACTCCATCTCGAGGCCAGCCTCGTTGTCCTTCCAGTCCTTCTTGATGTCAGCAATCTGCTCGCACATCATGCGGTCGAAGAGGCCGCTGCGCGCCTTCGTGATGGAGCTCTGGATCGCCTCCAAGGCCTGGTACTCCGCGGGGCGCTCCTCGACTGGAGAGCGGGGGGAGGAACAGAGGAGGGGAAGGAGGAGGAGGAGGAAGAGGAGGAGGAGGAAGAGGAGGAGGAGGAAGAGGAGGCGGAAGGCGAAGGAGGATGAGCAACTAGAGGGGCAAGAGGAGGAGGGAGGATCGAGGGAGGAGGAGGAGGAGGAAGGATGAGGAGGAGGAGGAGGAGGAGGAGCAGGAGGAAGGAGGGAGGAGGAGGAGGAGGAGCAGGAGGAGGAGGAGGAGGAGGAGGGAGGATGAGATGTCCTTGAGCCACTTCCACTCGGGAAGCGTGTCGGCGGACTTCTTGGTCGCTTCGACCGACTGCTGCAAGGCCTTGTGCGTGATCAAGGTTTTTTTTGCTTCCGCCTCGGCCTTCGCGATCTGTTTCCTGGCTTCCTTTGCAGCCTTCTGCTCCTCGGTCAGAGTCGCATCCTTCTCCTCACGCTCGCGCTTCCTCTCGGCTGCTGCCTCATGCTTCGGGCCAAGGCCCACGGGGGCAGCGCCGCCAGGCGCGGGAGCGCCAGCCTCCCCCTCTGCCTTCACGGCGGCATCTCCAGCGACGGGCGCGGGTGCTGCTGCTGCTGCTGCTGCTGCTGATGCTGCCGCTGGGGACTGCTGCTCGGGCCCAGTCCCCGCCTGCTGCTGGAGCTCCACGTGCTGCGACCACGAGCGCTCCATCACGTCGCGGCGCGAGAGCGTGACGTAGAAGAACTTCACCCGCTCCGTCATGGAGCACAGCGTGGTCCACTCACCGCCCATGGCGATGCACGCCTCGCAGTACCGCTTCGCCGCCAAGACATTCTCCTCGTCGTGATGGCCGCCCTCCTCCTGCGGGAGGTGGCTGTATCCTCATCCTCTTCTTCCTTCTCCTCCTCCTCTTCCTTCCCCTCCTCCTCCTCCTCCTCCTCTTTCTCCTCCTCCTCCTCCTCCTCCTCCTCCTGCTCTTCCTCCTCTTCCTACCCCTCCCTCCTCCTCCTCCTCCTCCTCCTCCTCCTCCTCCTCCTCATCCCCCCCTTCATCCTCCTCATATTTCTCCACCCTGCGGTCCACTACGATTCTCGAGAAGCTGTAGTAGACGCCCACGGACTCGTCCACCATCTTGTAGGCGTGAACGTGGATCCACTGCCTCTTCAACTCGGTGAGCTTCTTGCTTGCCCAGTCGTTCCGAAAGAGCTTCTTCTCCTCGAACGATTTCTTCTCCCAGTTGTCAGCGAAGACCGCGTCCTTCTGTTGTTGCACCAACCACCTGCCAAACTGCTGGTATATGTCAGACCTCGCCTTGACGCCATCCCTCACTGCCCGCTCCAGCTTCTCCATGGCGTGCGCCACGGTCTCTGGGATGTCGGCCTTCGCCTTGGTGGCCTCCATCTGCGCCGCGCGCTTCGCCAGGGCATTCATCGACTTGTTGACCGTCTCCAAGACGGAGGGCGCATGTTCCTCGCCAGGCTCCGCGGCGCCAAACGTTGGGGGGGCCGTCGGGGTAGCGCCCGCTGGCCCTGCACGCAGGCTGCCATCCTCATCAGCGAGCTTCGCTGGCGGCAGAGGCAGCGGGCCCGTCCCGTGAGCCGCGGCTGACGGATGCATGGCGGCGCTGACGTCGCGCCACCCTGAGATCGGCGGCGCCCCTGCTGCCTTGGAGGAGACTCCTGGCAGCGGCTTCGCGGTGGCGTCGGCGGCCGACGACGCCGTTGGATAGGTCGAGCGGTTCTGGCTCGGACGCGAAGCGGGGCGCTTCAACGCCCTCTTGATGTCCTCGGGGGCCGCGGGCACTGTGGCTAGCTCGGGCGCCGTCTCATCGATGTCGTCACAGGCGCCCTGCAGGGCACTGGCTCGCTCACGGAATCGCTGGAAGTCCAGCTCGACTACGGAATCCTCGAGGGTCTGGCCCGCGGTCATGTCGTCATCAGGCTCGCTGCGCGTCTTCGTCATGCCCTTGAAGAGCTCCACCTCTGGACCTGAGCCGTCATCATCATGATCGCTCTCGTGGACCGACTCAACTTCAGCAGCTGCAACTGCGGCAGCGGCTGCGTGCTGGGCCGCCCGCGCTCCGCGCTGGCGCGCCTCAGCTTCGGCGGCGAGCTGCGCCTCAGCAGAGGCGGCGCGCTGGGCCTCAGCAGCGGCGGCGCGCTGGGCCTCAACCTCCCCAGCGTGGACACGCTCGGTCAACTCCTGGTCGAGAGCCTCAGGAGCGGCGACGCTGCGGGCCTCATCGGCTTCAAGCTGCGCTTCAATGGCGCGCAGTTCCTCATCAGCGGCGCGCAACTCGGCCGCCTCCTGCACAGAACGTTCTGCCGCCAGCTCCTCAGCGATGCGGGCCACCTCCTGCTCAAGGTTCGCGCGATACGCGGCCAGGTCCGGGGCGGCGACCGTGTCCTCGACCGAGAGCAGCATGTCCTATTGGGCAGAAAAAATCCTCTCTCCGCATTCCTTCATTTCTCTCTCTCTCTCTCTCTCTCTCTCTCTCTCTCTCCTCCCCTCTGCCCTCTCGATCCCTTCCTGATCGTCCCTCTGCTCCGTCTCATCCTTCATCTCCCGCCTCCCCTCACCTCCTCGACCTCTCCCCTTCTTAGGAGAGTGCGGGGCGTAATGCCGCGTAGCTCATTGCTCTCGCTCTCACAAACTACCAGATAGTTAGATGGCAGTCGCAATCGCTGCATCCCGCCAGGTTTGTAGGACATGTATATATACCATCGCTGCGCTCGCTCTCCGCCTGCACCCAGGAAACTCGGATCGCCCACCCTCCCCCAAATCGGCGGTCCGAGTTGCAGTTCTCGCAGTTCTCCGAGGTAGTGGGGTTGGGGTTGCCGCACACGATGCATTCCCAGTGCTGCACACTGTCCTGGCAAGGAAAGAGGGGGGGGAAATTTTGACCCAGATGGGATGGCGATGCCTCCCAATGAACTCACCGGGGAGTAAATCCATTAGATTCGAGCTCAAGGGGAGGATGGAGGGAAAGTGGCATGGAAAGCGGGGGGGGGAGGGCAAGGTTGTTCTTGAGGGGTCCTCAGCCTGGTCCGCATGGGGCAAGATCGGCATGCCGATCGAGTCTTGCGCTTCTTGGGTGAGATCGACCAAGTCGGAGGGCTGACGTCCGCTGGCGGTGGGGTCTGGCTCGTCCTCATCGAAGGGCTGACGTCCGCTCCAGCTGGCGGTGGGGTCTGGCTCGTCGTCATCGAAGGGCTGACGTCTGCTCCCGCTGGCGGTGGGGTCTGGCTTGTCCTCATCAAGATCAGCGAACATCTTGCCAATCTGATCTGCGCCTAAATCGTCGGATGCATAATCGCCAGGCCCAAAGTTCTGAAACTGCTTCGCTTGGGACGGTTTCGGCACCGAGAGTATCCCTACCGCACAATCGTCCGATAGGCGCCCGTAAGCCCCACAGAATGGAGCAAACCCCTCGTTCGGCATGGCGCCTGCTGATCGAGCCCGTGCAGGGCAATCGAGGCGCTCCTGAGAATCCAGCTCTTGAGCTCGAAAGGTTGCGGGGGATGCGACGGGTGGCAGAGGGGGTGTATTGGATTGTGGTGTTACAGTCTATATAGGCACATTCGATGAGAAATCTGTCTTCAAGAGGTCCTGGAACACTTTTGCACGCCCCAGGGCTTTCGTGGGTTATCCAAGCGGCATACTCTCTTACTCGGCGTTCCAAACCCGCATGTTACAAAACCAAACCTGGGGGAGGGGTGATCGGGATAGGGTCAGCCCAATGAGACGGCCAATGAAACCCGAATGAATTGGCAATGACCTCCAATGAGCTTGCCGGCCTCCCTCACACGCCAATTTTGTCAGGGCCCCCGCTCAGAAGGGGCAGGGCGAGGTGCAGAGAGAGGGTAAACAGATAGATAGTTGCTCTTGGAGAGCACGAGGGAGAGGAGGGCCCCGCTCGAGACTCAGATCACTTAACTTCGCTCCATCGCGCCTTCGCTTCATCGCGCCGCTGGTGCTCCCCCCACTGATAGGAGCTTTCTGGAGGACCCCCATTCTGACCCAGACGGCGAAGCGAAGAGCGGCTATCTTCGCGCTTGGGAGGAGTAGGTGAGGAAGGAGACGTTACGTTTTTGCCAGCCTCCAGGCACATGCCGTCGATAGCGCGTGCTTGCCTGTCGCTCGATCGTCAGTCTGTGCGACTCGACGCCATCTTGTCCCGCTCCGTGTACAGGTCGTCCTTCTTCAGGAGCCCTGAGAAGGATCGAGGATGAGGAGGCTTCCTAGTAGGAGGATGGGGGAGGAGGAGGAGAAGGAGGAGGAGGAGGAGGAGGAGGAGGAGGAGGGGGAGGAGGAGGAGGAGGAGGGGGGGGCGAGGAAAGAGCTGTGGATTATCTTATCTCTACGATTGGGTCGTATACAGATCGAGGCATTCTCAACCAACGACTGTCTGTACAACCTCGTATTTCGAAACTGATGGCAGAAAACCGAAGGCGAGCCCCAACCAGGAACCTGCTCAAAAAAAGTGAGACAGAAGATTCAGGAGGAGGGGGAGGATAGGTTGATGATGATGATGAGGAGGAGGAGGAGGAGGAGGACGATCGAGGAAGGGAAAACGAGAGGGGAAGGGGCAGAGTGAGAAGTGCCGAGAGGAGGGAAAGGGCTAGGGGGATGGGGCAGGGGCAGAACAATGAGGATGAAAAGGAAAAGTCCTTTGCAGTAGCGGTCGGCGATGGATATCATGATATCCTTGGCCACATCGGCAGTCATGGAGCCCGCGATGGTCTGCATGCACAGCTGCTTGTTCTTCTCCTTGATCGCCACGATGTCGTTTCTGCCCTGCGCAGTCGCGGGCTCCTCCTCCGCCTCCATCCTCCGTCCCCCTCCTCCTCCTCCTCCTCCTCCTCCTCCACCTCCTCCTCCTCCACCTCCTCCTCCTCCTCCTCCTCCTCCCCCTCGTCGTCCTCCTCCTCCTCCTCCCCCTTCTCCTCCTTATCCTCCTCCTCCTCCTCCTCCTCCTCCGCCTCCTCCTTCCCCTTCTCAGAATGGGGTCAGACGATGGGAAAATCAGAATCGGAGGGGGCCATGAGGCTGAGGATGTGCAAGAGCAGGCACGGGGTAAAGCATATCAATCAGAACGGGCCTTCTGTTTCAAGTGGAGCACTTTGACCTCCTCGGCGTCGACGCTCATGCCGCCCCACACGCCCCCCTTCTTGGCCTTCGCGTGGAACTCCTCCGTGGCCTGTGCGCTCCCAGATGCCCTCTGCCTCTCGCCCGTCTTCCCCATCCGCGTCAGTTGTGGTTCTGGTCCCTCCTTCGCTTTCCAGAGCCCTCCTGTTATCAGTTGCCTCCTCATCCTCACCATCCTCCTTCCTCTCCTCATCCTGTTCCGCCCCTACGCTGCCTTCAGCAACTCTGGCAAGTCGCTGGCAGCCAGGTCTTCCACTACGTACCTGCTGCCGCACGCGAACACCGCGTGCACTCTGCCCTCCTCGTCTGGCTCGAATATGTCTGTGTACTCGGGCGGGCCCCACTTTTTCCTGCCCGTGCGCTTCTGCAGGCTCGCCTGGCGCCGCTGCTCGCACCAGGCAATCTTGGTCTCAATCTCGGGTGCGTTCTGTGTCTCCTCATCGGCTGTTGTTGCTGCTGCTGGTGCTGCTGACGGCGATCCACGCGGTCTCCTAGTCGGCGGCTCGGCTGGTGGTTCGGCTACGGCTGTAGAGGCTGGCGACTCTGGCACGATTATTAGTTTTTCTATTGTTTTCTGTGGCTCGTTCGGCGTCGGCTGCATCGGCGGCTGGGCGGGCACTGCTGGCGTCGGAGCTGCTGCCGCGGTTGTTGGCTCAATCGGCGGCGGTCGCGGTGCGAACCGCTTGTCCAAGAAACTATCTGGAATGATACTCTGCGGTGCTGCTGGAAGGGCTGGTGTCGTCGGGACTGGCGACTGCAAAGCCTTGGTGTCGTCGGTGGCCTTCACGGCCTTGTGGTTGGCCTTTGCTTTGGGCGCCTCGGTGGGCGACAAAGTGGATGGCGGCGCGGCCTTTGCTTTCTTCGCCGTCGGCACACCGTCAACTGTTGTGGCCGCAGCTGGCCGCTTCATCACCGACGTCATCGAGCAGGTTGGTTTCTTTTTCGGCGCCACCTCATCAGTATCGGCAGCTGCAGGTTTTTTCGACACTGCCGGCTCGTCCCCATCGTCCTGCTCTTCGTCACTAGCAGAGACTGCGTCCTCCTCTTCTCCGCCCTCCTCCTCGAAGTCTTCGTCATCTCCTGCAGCCTCGTCTGACAGCAGCTTCTCCACCCACTTTAGAGGCTTCCGTCCTACCGACAACGAGGGAGGGGGAATGGCCTTTCCAGTGGATGGATGAAGGAAGGAAAATGAGGGAAGATCACACATGAAGGAATATTTGATCGGCTGGAGCCAGGTCACCCTCGCAAACCCCAGGTTCGGGGGGAGGGGGGCAAGGGGCTCTCGCGGGCCCCACCCGAGGAGGCGCAGGAGGAGAAGGAGGAGGAGGAGGATGAGAGGAGGAGGAGGAGGAGGAGGAGAAAGAGGAGACAGAGGAGGAGGAGGGGGAGGGGAGGAGGGGGAGGCATCCTCCTCCCTCGTCCTCCCTCCTCCAGCTTCCCTTCACCTCCCTCCAGCTCCACCTCCTCCTCCTCCTCCTCCTCCTCCTCCTCCTCCTCCTCATCCTCCTCATCCTCCTCTTGCTTATTCCCCCGACGACGAAGGCGAGGCGACGACAGTGGCAGCTCGCCAATCCTGCGTCCCTGATGTGCACCACCGCTGTCCGCACGCGCTTCTGGTAGACGCTGATCCACTTGTCTCGCGCCTCCCGTTCGCCGTATTGATCCCTCTTTGCTCGCTCTCCCCTTGCTCACCTTGGCGTTTCTAAGCTCAGTTTCCTCGCTGATCCAGGGAAGCTCATTGGAGTTCATTGGGGCTCATTGGGGAGTCATTGGGGCATTCATTGGGGTTTCCTGGGGGTCCCACCTGAACATCACAGCGCTCTGACCTCCCTGAATTCTGCCAGGGTGCCCTGGATCTGCTGCTCCTACCTGGCTGGCACCGTCCCCCGCTTTAACGCCTGATCTCCTCCTCCTCCTCCTCCTCCTCCTCCTCCTCCTCCTCCTCCTCCTCCTCCTTCTCCTCCTCCCATCTCGTCCTCCTCCCCCTCTCCACCTCCATCTCCATCGAGTTCTCGTGCTGCTGCTCATCTTCCAATTCTTCAATCCTCCCTCCTATCCCCGACCCCGCCTTGTCACCCATGCAGAAATTTTTCATGTCGTGGATGAGCTTGAGCGACTGGATCATCGTGCCCTTGGAGAGCCTGCTGTTCCCCAGTGTGCTCATCAGGTCCATGAACATGCGCTTGTTCTGCCCACCCCACTTCGTATACACTCCTCCTGCTCATCGACCTGATCATCATCCTCCTGATCCTCCTCCTCCTACTCCTACTCCTCATGATCCTCCTCCTCCTCCTCCTCCTCCCCGCATGACCCTCTTCCCCCTACTCCTCCTGATCCTCCTTCTCCTTCTAACTCTCTTCCTCCATCTGCCTCTCATTCTCGAGCCTTCTGAGGCTTCCCAAAGCATGTCGATTGTCCTGAATCCTCCTCGAGCCTTCTTCCTCCGTGCCCACTATACCCCCAGCCCCTCCTTCTCGAGCTCGAGCCGATCAGGCCTCGACTTGCGCTGGCCAGCTGGGTACTTGAAGAATTCGGGGGCGTTGCGGAAGTGCGGCAGCAGCGCCTGCAGGGGTCGCGGGATCGAGGAACAAGAAGAGGAGGGGGAGGAGGAGGAGGAGGAGGAGGAGGAGGAGGAGGAGGAGGAGGAGGAGGAGGAGGAGGAGAGGAGGATTACGAAGAGGAGGAGGAGGAGGAGGAGGAGGAGGAGAGGAGGAGGAGGAGGAGGAGGAGAGGAGGATTACGAAGAGGAGGAGGCGGTGGAGGGCAAGGGAAACCAGAGGGTGAAGGAATTGGATCAGGAGAAAGTGGAACAGGAGATGAGAAGGAGGAAGGAAGGAGTGGAGGAGGGCAACGACGACGAAGACGGAGATCAGGAGGAGGAGACGAGGAGGAGGAGGAGGAGGAGGACGGCGACGATGACAAGGACAAGGAGGAGGACAGCGTTGGCGCCTTCGCCACTGCCGCTGGCGAGATGTCCTCGTTCCCTGAACCCTCGTCGTCGTCAGCGCTGCTGGCGACGGACTGCGCGTCGTCTTCCATCGCTCGGGCGGCAGGGCGTCGGCCCGAATGACCCTGACGGCGAGGGGTTCGGAGGAGGAGGAGGAGGAGGAGGAGGAGGTGAAGTAAGAGGAGGGAGGAGGAGGAGGAGGAGGAGGAGGAGGAGGAGGAGGCGGAGGAGGAGGAGAAGTAAGAGGAGGGAGGAGGAGGCGGAGGAGGAGGAAGATGAGGAGGAGGAGGGTGGAGAAGAAGGAGGGGGAGGTGGAAGAGGAGGAGGAGGAGGAGGAGGATATGACGAGGGAAGGCCCCGAAACTCGAAACAAGGAGGGACGGGAGATGAGAGAAGCCATCAGGGCCGTTCGAGCCACCCCCCATTCAAGGAGCCCGCGCTTCGCGCGCGGCGACGCCCGCGCCCAGGCGCGCCTTGGGCCTGGGTCGCTGCCCCTCCCCAAACCCCACACCGCGAAAGAAAGAAGAGTAGGACATCAGCAATCCGCACATACGACCGACCGACGCTCTTGCTTTTGAGAAGAATTCCACGGCGAGCAACATACTATGAAGCACATGCTGAATGTCATAGAAAAACCAATGTAATAACGATATAACACTCGTTAAACACAATCAACTGAATAACAACTGGTGCTAGCATATACGTTCAGAGTAACACATAAGTTCCGCAATTCCTCTTTTTTTTTGGTTGGCAAGAGATGGTTCCGCAAATTTACTTGGATTCCGCAACTTTTGCGTTGCATTTCCAAGACGAAGTTTATTCCGCAACAAAGCTGCGGAATAGAAGGTCTGGGGGAGGACAAGCAACGCGAGCGCGCACACAGCATCCCACCCCAAACAATCTTGATGTGGGGGTGGGATGCGTGCGTGCACACCGCTTGGCGGGCAACACCCTAAACCCTAAACCCTAAACCCTAAACCCTCAAGACGAAAAACACCCCGTATCGACGAAGCTCGAACGGTGCCATTGCGAAAGACAATGAAACGATACCATGCCGAACGATGTAAGCGAGCCCGGCGCAAGCTTGCGCGAGCGCCTGATGGGCGCGCCAACCATATCCGACGCTCCGAGCGAGCCGGCGCGAGCGGAATGGCTCCGGAACGGCGCGCCGGCGCGCTCCCAGGCGCTCGCGGGCGCTCCCGGCACGCCCCCAGGCGCTCCCAGGCGGTCTCGAGCTCCCAGGCGCCCCGAAGCGCTCCCAGGCAAGGGCTCCCAGGCGTTCCCAAACGCTTCCGGCGCGCTCTTAAGCGCTCCCAAGCGCTCCCAGGCGCTCCCGGGCGCTCCCGGCACGCTCCCGGGCGCTCTCAGGCGCTCCCGGCACGCTCCCGGCACGCTCCCGGCACGCTCCCAGGCGCTCCCAGGCGCTCCCGGGTGCTCCCAGGCGCTCCCAGGCGCTCCCAGTGCTCCCAGGGGCTCCCAGGCGGGAGCGCGATCTTCGAGCGGGCACGCACGGAAGCGCTCTCGGAACAGCGCAGGCAGACAGCCGCCGCGCGGGAGGGAGCGCGATCTTCGAGCGGGCACGCACGGAAGCGCTCTCGGCGATATCGCAGACCAATTGGCCCCGCCGCGACACCCGCAGACGCTAATACGCTGTGTAAACCCTAAACCCTAAAGACGAAAAACACCACGTATTGAGCAAGCTCGAATGGCGCCATTGCGAAAGACAATGAAACGGAACGAACCCCGAAACTTTTGATGGCGAGGGCGGCGGAGGCGGCGGGGGCGCGGGCACGGCGGCGATGGCGAGACTGTTGAGGATGGGGGGGATGATGGGAGTGGCGGGAGTGCGAGGATGATAGGAGTCGTGAAGATGGCGAGGGCGGTGGGGGTGGTGAACCTGGCGGGAATGGCATGGATGTTCGACCGTGTCGACGGTGGAAATGCTGAGAATGGCGATGACGGCGAGGACTTCAGGGGTCGCGGCGATAGAAAGGCTTGCGAGAGAGGCGAGGAAGGCGAAGAAGGCGAGGACGGAGGGGCGCGCGGAGGCGGCGAACGCGCCAATGAGACCGATGACGCGAAGACGATGCTTTCCAAGACGGACTCCAGGGCGCGCCGCGGGGCTCTCCGCGGCGCTGCCGCGGGCCTCAGAGCGCCGCGCCCGACGCCTCCACGACGAGGCGGCCCTGCGCGGGCAAGGGCGCCGCGCTGTCGAGCCGCTCGTAGACAGCGAGGCAGACCTTCGTCAGCGCCGCGGCGCCCTGCCCGCCGCCGAAGAAAGCGATCTCAGCTTCGGCGGCGACGCGGGAGGCGTCGTCGTCGTAGAGCCACCAGGTGCCATCGTACTTCGCGAAGGCGCAGTAGTGGCCCTTGCGGGCGGCGGCGCCCCCGTGCACGACCGCTGCCTTCGACGAGGAGATCCCGACTACAACACCAGCGTCGCGAAGCGCGCCGTTTTGACAGCGGGGCCCATGGTCAGATGACCCCCAGTCGCTCTCCCGGGGGGTACTCCTGGAACCTGTTTGACAGCGGGGCCCACTGTCAAATGGCCCGGAGGCCCCCCTCCTGGGGGGCGCCCCCGGAACCTTTCTGACAGCGGGGCCCACTGTCACATCGGCTGCCCCGTAGGCCAGCGGTTAGCTCTCCGGCCTAGAATCTGGAGGTCCCGGGCTCGATTCCCGACGCCGGCGCCCGCGCCGGGCTGCCGGGCCGGCGCAATAAGAGCCGGCGCTCGAGCCGGCCGATTCGACAGTGGAGCCCATTGTCAAATGGCCCCCTAGCGCTCTCCCCGGGGGTACCCCTGGAACCCGTTTGACAGTGGAGCCCACTGTCAAATGGCCCGGGGGCCCCCCTCCGGGGGAACCCCCCTGGAACCTTTCTGACAGCGAGGCCCACTGTCAAATCGGCGGCCCCGCAGGCCAGCGGTTAGCTCTCCGGCCTAGAATCTGGAGGTCATTCTGGCTTAGAATCTGAACGTCGCTGGCTCGAGTTCCGAACGCCCGCCAGTTGTCAAACAAACGCGCGCGCGCGGGCGGGAGCGCGTGCCCGCGCGCCCGCGGCAGCTCACTGCTTCGCCTCCTTCTTCTTCTTCTCCCTCTTGATCTGCGCCGCCTCCTTCTTCTTTTTCTCCCCCCTCTTCTCCCCCCCCCTCTCGTCCGCCTCCTTGATGTCCTTCCGCTCCTGCGCCGTCGCGTTGCGGAGCACTCCCCGGCGCCGGGCCGCGAGCAGCTTGCGGACGCTGGGCTTCGGCATTGCTGCCGACGCGGCTCTGCTGGCAACCCTGCTGATTTGAGCCGAATTGCCTCCGGAACGCCCCCACTCGGATTCGAACCGCCGACGCTCGGGTTCTGCTCCTCCCCGCACATCCATCCGCCATGGTAAAACCATGACGTGAGAGGACGCCATATCAGGAAAACAACATTACAACACTCTCGCTGGACATGTTGATACGATGATGTTTTTTGGACACGATGATTCGATATGCTGTCAGGGCACATAAGTGGAAGCAGCCTTTGGGACAAGGCCTTAATCGCAGTTTTTGCGATCCCGCGGGCTCGAACAGTATACGTGTATATCTATATATATAGAGATATATATATATATATATACACACACGCATATGTACAAGCGTTGCCTGTTTTGTTCTGCCAGTTTGTTAACTGTTTGTTGTCTGTTTGTTTGGCCGCTCTTTCAGCGCAAAACACCCAAAAGCTGCGATCATGTGCGACATGTCGCACCGCTCTCGAAGGCGAACCGAGCCGAACGGTCGCGCCGTTCTCGGTCATGCCCTGGGGGCGGGAGGTTTTGTTTTGTTATGGGGTGGGGGTTATGAGGAGAAGAGAGAGAGCATATTCTTTCATACGTATATGCGCGCCCGAAGGCAAAGCGGCCGCGCGGCCACTTTAGCGCCACCCCACATGGCATCGCCGCGGAAATGGGCATACCCACGTGCTCTAATGAGCCGGCCGCACGCGAGGCCAGCGCACGATCGAGGACAGGCGTGCTCTCGCAGGCAAGGATGGCGAGGCCAGCGCTCACGAGGGCGGCATGCACCAGATCATGGCGAGGCCAGCGCTCACGAGGGCGGCCTGCACCAGGAACTGGCGAGGCCAGCGCCTCGAGGGCGGCCTGCACCAGGAGTGAAACGTGGTGAAACAGGGTGGTGAAACAGTGTGAAACACGTACATGAGGTGCTCTCCATGGAGTCCGCGGGCCCGCGGTGGGGCGGCCGCAGCAGGCCATATATATATATACACACACATATATATATATATATATGTATATATGACCACCTGCACTCCCCACACATCAGGCGTCCCGATATTCCGATTTGTTTTTGAACGGTCCCGAGGCCCCGCACGTGAAATTACCCCCCATGCAGGCCGAAAAATATGAAACATTGTCGTCTGGTTTTTTCGAGACACTGGGGTTAGCGGCCACTTTATCGCCACGTCCAAATGGTGTCGCCACGTCCTCCTCCTCTTCCTTTTCCTCCTCCTCTTCCTCGTCCTCCTCCTCCTCCTTTTCCTCCTCCTCCCCTCCTCCCCAATATCTCAAAAATGCAGGGAATGCACTTGAACTCCACGCCCTCGGACGCAGCGCGGCGTGCCGCTCGCCGTGGGCGCCCGCCCGTGGCCTCGAGCGAGGGATTGTTGTCTTCCTCCTTTTCTTCCTCCTCCATATCCCCCCCCCTTTTCTTTCCTCGCCATTCCCTCGGTTCCTGGGGGGGCGCATGCCGCCGCCCCCAGGGGCACAAGAAAAATGCAGCGGCCGCGCGGCCACGATATCGCCACCACCAGATGGTCTCGCTTCCTTCGACGCAGGCAACACGGGACAAAAGGGTGCGCGACAACAACGAATTCCATTCGTCATTGCCGCCTGTTTCACACACATGCGTGTGTGTTTGTGTGTCCGTGTGTGTGTGTTTGTGTGTGTGTGCGTGTGCGTGTGTGTGTTTGTGTGCGTTGGTTTGTTTGGTTGTTTGTTTGTGTGTGTGTGACCCGAGGGGCCCCTCTTACCCGCCCCTGCCCCCCAGGTCCAATTGATCCGTCGCGGCCACTTTGTCGCCACCCCGCTCGCCGAGAAAAAGCGTGAATGAGAAGTGGCAACGCCCATCTGTGCCGTCCTCCGGATGGGCGGCACAGGGGCTGGCCTGGTAAAATGGCGGTTGCCCGCCCTCTTATACACACGCATATGTATGTATGTATGTATGTATGTATGTATGTATGTATGTACGCATGTCTGTTGTGTGTGTTGCGTGTGTACGTGTTTGTGTGTGTTTGTTGATGTGTACGTGTGCACGTGTGTCGTTCGCTGGCCACTTCGGCGCCACCTCCAGATGGCATCGTTTTTTATATAAAAACAACAGGCATGATCTTGGCGCGGGCCGAGCCCCAGCGACTGCTCGTAGGGGTGGGCCGCGGGCTCCTCGCCGCGCGAATCCGTCCTCGCTTGGTGAATCACATTTACACCATGACGACATGGTGGGTGTGTGTATATATATCTCACAATTACTATATTATAGATGTGATTATACACTCCTGTATAGAGTCCTTCCCTTTGTTTCGTCCATTCATGTATATGTACAGCGTGCACACACACATATATATATATGTATATATGTATACATATATATATATATATATATATATATATATATATAAATATGCACATAGCGAGCGATGGCCTTTAAACCGGCACCTCGGGATCCCGAAGAACTTTTCCAGAAATGCGACGTCGTGATGCGAGGTCAAAGCCGCGATGCGTTCAGCATCAGTCAGAGGGCCACACGCCCTTCGCGAGGGTCGTAAACGACCACGCTAATGGATGCCTCCTCCTCCTCCTCCTCCTCCTCCCTCCTCCCTCCTCCCTCCTCCCTCCTGCTGTCCTCTCCTGCTGCTCCTCCGCTGGTGCTGCTCCTCCCTCCTCTCCTCCTCCCCCCTCCTCCTCCTCTGCTCCTCCTCCTCCTCCTCCTCCTCCTCCCCCTCCTCCACCTCCAATCGAAAAAGGTGCCAGGTCCGCTTGCTGCACGGGGGGGCGATCCACGGCCTCTCCGCGTGCTGGGCCCTCCTCTTCCTCCTCCGCATCCTTTCTTCCCCCCCCCCCCCCATGCACGTCATTGCTTCTGGTTAAAACGAAGGGCGGAGCAACGAAGCGAACGGGAGGTGGCGAGTCTGCGCCGCCTGCGCTTTCGAGCGCGCGCGCTCGGCGGGAGCGGTCGCCCTCGCCTTTCCTGTTTTCCTTCGCCCAACCCCCGACGGTTGAGCCCTCTTGGGGGGCGCCCCATTGCTCGACCGCACGCCCCCCTTCGAGAAAAGCAAGGTGAAACCGAAGCGCAGCAAGGGGCCCTCTGCGCTGACAGTGGTGGCCTGTTGTTGCTGTTGTGTGTGCTGGCGTTGTTGATGTTGTTGTTGTTGTTGTTGCTGTTGCTGTTGCTGTTGCTGTTGTTGTTGTTGTTGTTGTTGTTGTTGTTGTGTTGTTGTGTTGTGTGTTGTCGTGTGTGTTGTTGTGTGTTGTGTGTTGTTGTGTGTTGTTGATGGACTTGTCGTGTTTGGTTGCGAAGGGATCACCGAAGGCCGAAAACCGGGTCTTCGGGAGTCCACAGGACCTTCTCGAGGAAGGTGGTATAACAAGTGTCACCTCCGTGGAGGCTTTTGGCCACCGTGGCCATGCGGCGGTTCATCTCCTCGTCCGCATACGCCCAGTTATGCATAGGGTTCCCGTGAACCCCGGCGCGGCGCACCAGATCCCACGCGCTGTGGAATTTAAAAACGTGGTGGCCGCCATATTGGCGCCATTCGAAGAGAAAGAGTCTCATGCTGCGCTGAAGCGCTGAAAGGCATGCCGCAGGCATTGCGCGGCGTGGGTCGCGCCGCATGGCGGCGTGCACTTCGTTCAAGTGCTTGCACGCCCTATGCAAGGCGGCGCCTTGAGTACCTAAGAAACCAGGATACTCGGCGCCTAAAAGCTCCATGAGCGGGAGCAGGTGGCGAGTCTGGGCCGCCTTTGCTTTCGAGCGCGGGTGCTCGGCTGAAGGCGAAAGCTGTTGCCACTTCAGCTTTTTGATTACCGTAAGTTGCTTGCGGTTATGCTTGCGGCGCAGTTTATAAAACGACTTCATGCGTCTGCGAAGCACGTGCAAAGTATCGAGCCTGCGCTGCTCGAGCGTGGGCGTCCTGGACCTGCTCGCATCGCTCCGACAGCGCGCTCCCCGTGGACGAAATATACGGAAGATGAAGTGGAGGAGGGTCGATGCAAAAAGGAAGGGGGGAGGAGACGGGGGAGAAGATCGGAGTAGGGGGGGGGGGGGGGGGGGGCACGGCTGCCATTGCAACGCTAGCGGGCCCAGTACTTTCGTGGATCCAGCGAAAGTGTGTTCGCACAGGGTGCGCATTACTGCGCCGCTCAAGAACTGGGAAACACCCAAATCTAAAATATGCATCGCGTCGAGATGCACGTGATCGACATAAAAACCAGGAATTGAAAAAAAAGAGGTGTGATCAAGTTGATATGTGAGTTGCTGCTGGTGTCGAAAAATCCAACCAAGCAGGAAGCTCAATGTCAACGAAGGCGTGTATATCACGCACGCTCTCATTCTCCATGAGGCGGTGCCCGTTTTCCAGCATGAGCTGAGGGAAATCTTCCTTTAGCACCAAGCCACGCTTGGTGCTATCGAATTCCATTATGCGGCTGGGCCGCCGCAAGAGAGGTCGTGAACTGACCACGACAAGCGCTCCGCGCAAGCCGTCGCGACGCGAATCCGTTGTGTTTTACGAGGGATCGCGGCATCGGCAGGCCCGAAATCTTGCCGTCGCGATGCTAATCCCACGTGTTTTACAAAGGATCGTAGCCAAGCCAACTGGCGGGAGCCAATTGGAACCGCTACGAGGTCCGCAGACGCTAATACGTTGTGTAAACTCGAGTATGCGTCGCTGTCGGGATGCCCCAGACGCATGCGAGCCTTGGTCGGAACGTTCAGTGGAGCGCCTGAAGGATCTACGGAAAGGGAAAGGTTAAACTCGACCGCCCACACGCCACGCCTCAGGCTGGCTACGCCACAGGCTACCTGCGTAGCAGGAAATAAAAACCCGAAAGCCGGAACCCAACGCCAGCGGGACCGCAAGATCCCCCAGGAACCTAGGAAAACCTATGAAAACGCTGCCAGGGGCTCTCCAGGCGCTCCCAGCGCGCCTGGGCGCGCTCCCAGGCGCTCCCCAGGCGCTCCCACGCGTCCCAGAGGCTCCCCAAGCGCTCCCAGGGGGTCCCCAGCGCGGGAACCTCGCGCGCGCGCTTGCCGCGGAGCGTCCGGCGAACTGGTCCCCGTTGTCGTGGCGCAACATGATCCCCTCTGAGATTGAAGCATATGCGAAATTTTACCCCAATCGCGATATGCGCTCGCCAGCGCGCCTGCGCACCGAAAAGGAGCGCGCAGGCGCGGTTCTGGCGTCGCCAACGTAATTCAGCGATAAGGAATACACTCGACGGCCGGACGGCCGGCCGGCCGGCCGGCTGACGCACGCGACGCGCTGCCTGGTGCGTCGCATCGAGGGGGCGCCAGGCCCGCCCCCTCGAGCTCCCCCTCCCACCATCCGAGACAAAGCGCTGCGCGTGCGCCACCGCGCAGAATCGCTCCTGCGAGAATCGGAAAAGGTCGCCCGGTCGGGCGTCCCCCAACGCGCGAACGAACCCCGGAGACTCTAGGACGACGTGGTGTCAGCGCGGGAACCTCGCGCGCGCGCGAGCCGCGGAGCGTCCGGCGAGCTGGTCCCCTTTGTTGTGGCCCACCATGATCGCTTCTGAGATTGAGGCATCTGCGTAGGTTTACTTCAATCGCCATATGCGCTCGCCAGCGCGCCTGGGCATCGAAAAAGAGCGCGCAGGCGCGGTTCTGGCGTCGCCAGCGTAACATGGGCCACAAGGTACGACGCCTCGTTGGCCGGCAAACCGCTGCGCGTGCGCCACCGCGCAGAACCGCTCCTGCGAGAGTCGGAAGAGATCGCCCGGTCGGGCGTTCCCCAACGCGCGAACTAAACCTGGAGGCTGTTCCCCAATGCGTTTCAGCGCCTGCGCGTTCTCAGGTAGGGCGACGCGGTGTTTTCGACACCCCCATGATTGGGGGCTGGGGGGAAGAACTCTCTGCGCCCCTAAACCCTGAAAGAGAATAGCCGGGGTGGATTGGGGCGGGAGGACAAGCAACGCGAGCGCGCACACAGCATCCCACCCCAAACAATATTGATGTGGGGGTGGGATGCGTGCGCGCGCCCACACCGCTTGGCGGGCAACACCCTAAACCCTAAACCCTAAACCCTCAAGACGAAAAGCACAACGCATTGGCCAGCCCGAACGACACCAGGACGAACGATGCGGGGTCCGACAGCACTCATATGCGCAGGCCGATTCAGCCCGCTGCAAACCCCGCGAACACTAATACATAGTGTAAACTCGAGTATGCGTCGCTGTCGGGATGCCCCAGACGCATACGAGCCTTGGTCGGAACGTTCAATGGAGCGCCTGAAGAATCTACGGAAAGGGAAAGGTTAAGCTCGACCGCCCACACGCCACGCCTCAAGCTGGCTACGCCACAGGCTACCTGCGTAGCAGGAAATAAAAACCCGAAAGCCGGAACCCAACGCCAGCGGGACCGCAAGATCCCCCAGGAACCTAGGAAAACCTAGGAAAACGCTGCCAGGGGCTCTCCAGGCGCTCCCAGCGCGCCTGGGCGCGCTCCCAGGCGCTCCCCAGGCGCTCCCACGCGTCCCAGAGGCTCCCCAAGCGCTCCCAGGGGGTCCCCAGCGCGGGAACCTCGCGCGCGCGCGCGAGCCGCGGAGCGTCCGGCGAACTGGTCCCCGTTGTCGTGGCGCAACATGATCCCCTCTGAGATTGAAGCATATGCGTAATTTTACCCCAATCGCGATATGCGCTCGCCAGCGCGCCTGCGCACCGAAAAGGAGCGCGCAGGCGCGGTTCTGGCGTCGCCAACGCAATTCAGCGATAAGGAATACACTCGACGGCCGGACGGCCGGCCGGCCGGCCGGCTGACGCACGCGACGCGCTGCCTGGTGCGTCGCATCGAGGGGGCGCCAGGCCCGCCCCCTCGAGCTCCCCCTCCCACCATCCGAGACAAAGCGCTGCGCGTGCGCCACCGCGCAGAATCGCTCCTGCGAGAATCGGAAAAGGTCGCCCGGTCGGGCGTCCCCCAACGCGCGAACGAACCCCGGAGACTCTAGGACGACGTGGTGTCAGCGCGGGAACCTCGCGCGCGCGCGAGCCGCGGAGCGTCCGGCGAGCTGGCCCCCTTTGTTGTGGCCCACCATGATCGCTTCTGAGATGGAGGCATCTGCGTAAGTTTACTTCAATCGCCATATGCGCTCGCCAGCGCGCCTGGGCATCGAAAAAAAGCGTGCAGGCGCGGTTCTGGCGTCGCCAGCGTAACATGGGCCACAAGGTACGACGCCTCGTTGGCCGGCAAACCGCTGCGCGTGCGCCACCGCGCAGAACCGCTCCTGCGAGAGTCGGAAGAGATCGCCCGGTCGGGCGTTCCCCAACGCGCGAACTAAACCTGGAGGCTGTTCCCCAATGCGTTTCAGCGCCTGCGCGTTCTCAGGTAGGACGACGTGGTGTTCGACACCCCCATGAGTGGGGGCTGGGGGGAAGAACTCTCTGTGTCCCTAAACCCTAAAAGAGAATAGCCGGGGTGGATTGGGGCGGGAGGACAAGCAACGCGAGCGCGCACACAGCATCCCACCCCCAACAATCTTGATGTGGGGGTGGGATGCATGCGCGCGCCCACACCGCTTGGCGGGCAACACCCTAAACCCTAAACCCAAAACCCTAAAAATCAAGAGCCAATAAAAATTTAAATCCTAAAATCCTTTCCGCCGCCCTAAAGTCCCCCCTTCGGCCGCCCCCCCCCCATTTTGGCGCACCCCTCACGCAGATCCCGGCCCTCGGAGCGCCAGGAATGGCGTTCTGGAAGGATCTGCAAATCCCAGGGTGCGCCCCCCACGCAGATCCTTGGCCTCGGAGCGCCAGGAATGGCGTTCTGGCCCGATCCGCAAATCCCAGGACGCACCCCTCATGCAGATCCTTGCCTTCGGAGCGCCAGGAATGGCGTTCTGGGAGGATCTGCTAACTCCCGGAGCACCGGGAGTGGCGCTCTGGGAGAGCCTGCGAAAGTGCAGGGTACTCCCCTCGCCCAGACTCGTGGCAGACGTTCATGGCCTCGGTATGCCAGGCATGGCGTCAGTACTGTCCTTCGCGAAAGGTACGGGCGCGACCTCGACCCTTTCGGATTGAGAGCCGCCCCCGTGCCCTCCCCCAGGGGCCGCCCCGTGGAGGCTGGACATGGCCCCCTGGGTTTCCGAGCGGATATGGCCGCCCCGTCGCGCGGTCACTCCGCGGCGCGCTCAAGCGCCGCGGAGCCAGCGCGGCGGGGCGACCGCGGCCGCCCAGAAGCCCCCCTCCCCCGGGAGCCTCTCGCCGAGAAGCTCCCGGAGAAAGGCGCAGCTGCGCCTCGTCGACGCGGCCTTCGAGCGCCGCGTCGCGGGGGGCGCGCTCGCCGAGCAACGAACTATTCCTCGCGCATCGCGTCGAGCTGGGTTCTTCGCGCGCGCACGCGTCGCATCGCCCATGCATCGGCCTTCGCGCGCCGCGTCGCGGGCAGCGATCTCGCCCAGCAACGAATTATTCCGCGCGCCTCGCGTCGAGCTGGTTTATGCATCGCCAAGGCGTCGGTAAGTTTCTGCGGGGGGGTGGGGCTACTCGTTGTGGCGCCGCGCGTGCGCGCATCGCATCGCTCTTGCATCGGCCTCCGCGCGCCGTGGCGCGCGGGCCGCATCGCCGTTGCAGCCGCGTCCCAGGTGTCTTTGCGCGGCCGCGTCGTCGTCGTTTTGAAAACAATATCAACGTCGTCGTCATCGGTGTCGTCCTCGTCGTCGTTTTGCGAGTCGCGTGTTGATACCGCATCGAGACCAATATGTCTTGGGTCATGGGTGGGTGGGACACGGTCAAGTGGGCTGCAAGTTTGGGCTAATGGACCCTAAACCCTAAACCCTAAACCCTAAACTCGAGTTTGCGTCGCTGTCGGGATGCCCCAGACGCATACGAGCCTTGGCCGGAACGTTCAGTGGAGCGCCTGAAGGATCTACGGAAAGGGAGAGGTTAAGCTCGACCGCCCACGCGCCACGCCTCAGGCTGGCTACGCCACAGGCTACCTGCGTAGCAGGAAATAAAAACCCGAAAGCCGGAACCCAACGCCAGCGGGACCGCAAGATCCCCCAGGAACCTAGGAAAACCTATGAAAACGCTGCCAGGGGCTCTCCAGGCGCTCCCAGGCGCCTGGGCGCGCTCCCAGGCGCTCCCCAGGCGCTCCCACGCGTCCCAGAGGCTCCCCAAGCGCTCCCAGGGGGTCTCCAGCGCGGGAACCTCGCGCGCGCGCGAGCCGCGGAGCGTCCGGCGAACTGGTCCCCGTTGTCGTGGCGCAACATGATCCCCTCTGAGATTGAGGCATATGCGTAATTTTACCCCAATCGCGATATGCGCTCGCCAGCGCGCCTGCGCACCGAAAAGGAGCGCGCAGGCGCGGTTCTGGCGTCGCCAATGTAATTCAGCGATAAGGAATACACTCGACGGCCGGACGGCCGGCCAGCCGGCCGGCTGACGCACGCGACGCGCTGCCTGGTGCGTCGCATCGAGGGGGCGCCAGGCCCCCCTCCCACCATCCGAGACAAAGCGCTGCGCGTGCGCCACCGCGCAGAATCGCTCCTGCGAGAATCGGAAAAGGTCGCCCGGTCGGGCGTCCCCCAACGCGCGAACGAACCCCGGAGACTCTAGGACGACGTGGTGTCAGCGCGGGAACCTCGCGCGCGCGCGAGCCGCGGAGCGTCCGGCGAGCTGGTCCCCTTTGTCGTGGCCCACCATGATCGCTTCTGAGATTGAGGCATCTGCGTAAGTTTACTTCAATCGCCATATGCGCTCGCCAGCGCGCCTGGGCATCGAAAAAAAGCGCGCAGGCGCGGTTCTGGCGTCGCCAGCGTAACATGGGCCACAAGGTACGACACCTCGTTGGCCGGCAAACCGCTGCGCGTGCGCCACCGCGCAGAACCGCTCCTGCGAGAGTCGGAAGAGATCGCCCAGTCGGGCGTTCCCCAACGCGCGAACTAAACCTGGAGGCTGTTCCCCAATGCGTTTCATCGCCTGCGCGTTCTCAGGTAGGACGACGTGGTGTTCGACACCCCCATGAGTGGGGGCTGGGGGGAAGAACTCTCTGTGTCCCTAAACCCTACAAGAGAATAGCCAGGGTGGATTGGGGCGGGAGGACAAGCAACGCGAGCGCGCACACAGCATCCCACCCCAACAATCTTGATGCGGGGGTGGGATGCGCGCGCTCGCCCACACCGCTTGGCGGGCAACACCCTAAACCCTAAACTCGCCCAGGGCCGCTTGGCCCGCATCCACCCACCCATTTAGGCGGCAAGCGCCCTAGCTGGCACCTCGCAGTCAGACTACCCTCCTGGCCGTACGCGAATCACAGGTCTGCCCTGGTGAGTCTCGGTTGCCGTCAGGCATGGCCCGCGAGGGCCTTATCTCATTATCAATAATGCGGCTTACGCGCAAGCGATAATCCTGTGCCCGCCCGCCTGGGCGATCGTCAAAGAGACTTATAACCCCAAAACTACAAACTAATTCACCGTGGCGCGCGCCCTGGCCCCCCCTGGAGCGCCGACGTAAAATCGTTCAAAGACACAGATTCCCACTGGCATTTTTTTCGACCTCGAATCCTAGAGTTGTCTAGAGTGGACTCCGCGATCGGCTGGCTTGCAAAAGACGTTTCCTGGCGATTCGGGCCCCCGCGGGAAGCACTTGTGCCCAGCCCCTGGCGCGCGCCACGGCGAATTAGGTAGCGCCCAAGGGCCCAGGGCTCTCCTTGGCGCCCCAGAGACGCTCCGTAGCGATGCCGGCGCCCCTGAGGAGCCCGTGGAACCCCCCGGCGCGCGCCACGGTGAGTTACCCCCCGCCAGAAGCCCCCAGGAACCCACCAGGAACCCTCCAGGAGCCTCCCAGGAGCCCCCTCAGGAGTTCCCCAGGAGCTCCCCAGGAGCCCCCGAGGAGCATCCCAGGGCTCCCACAGGGCGCGCGCCACTGTGAATTAGCCCCCGCCCGATGCCCCCAGCCCCCAAGAAGGCCGAGGAGGTCCCCAGGAGATGCCCCAGGAGCCCCCCAGGAACCCTCCAGGAGCTCCCCAGGAGCACCCCAGGGCACCCCCAGGGCGCGCGCCACTGTGAATTAGCTTCCGCCTGAGGCCGCCAGGAGCACCCCAGGGCCCCCCCAGGAGCCCCCCAGGAGCTCCCCAGGAGCACTCAAGGCGCGCGCCACGGTGAATTAGCCCCCGCCTGAGGCACCCAAGAGCCATCCAGGAGCACCCCAGGAGGTCCCGGGAGCACCACAAGGCCACCGCAGGGCGCGCGCTACGGTTAATTAGCTCCCGCCCGAGGCCCCCAGGAGCACCCCAGGAGGCTGGCCCTCTAAGAGCAGCCCAGGGCGCGCGCCACAATGAATTAGCTCTCGCCCGAAGCTCCCAGGAGCTCCTCTGGAGCCCCCGAGGAGCATCACAGGGCTCTCCCAGGGCGCGCGCCACGGTAAATGAGCCCCCGCCCGATGCCCCCAGCCCCCAAGAAGGCTCAGGAGGCACCCAGGGCTCACCCAGGAGCCCCCCCAGGAGCTCCCCAGGAACCCTCCAGGAGCTTCCCAGGAGCACCCCAGGGCCCTCCCAGGGCGCGCGCCACGGTGAATTAGCTTCCGCCTGAGGCCGCCAAGAGCTCCCCAGGAGCTTCCCACGAGCCCACCAGGAGCTTCCCAGGGGCGCGCGCCACGGTGAATTAGCTCTCGCCCGAAGCTCCCAGGAGCCCCTCAGGAGCCCCCGAGGAGCATCCCAGGGTTCCCCCAGGGCGCGCGCCACGGTGAATTAGCCCCCGCCCGATGCCCCCAGCTCCCAAGAAGGCCCAGGAGGCCCCAGGAGGCCCCCAGGAACCCCCAGGAGCCCCCCCAGGAGCTTTCCAGGAACCCTCCAAGAGATCCCCAGGAACACCCCAGGGCCCCCCCAGGGCGCGCGCCACGGTGAATTAGCTTCCGCCTGAGGCCGCCAGGAGCCCCCCAGGAGCCCCCCAGGAGCCCACCAGGAGCTCCCCAGGGTTCCCCCAGGGCGCGCGCCACGGTGAATTAGCTCCCGCCCGAGGCACCCAAGAGCCATCCAGGAGCACCCTCGGAGGTCCCGGGAGCAGCCCCCCAGGACCAGCCCAGGGCGCGCGCCACGGTGAATCAGCCCCCGCCCGAAGCTCCCAGGAGCCCCTCAGGAAGCCCAGGAGCCCGCCAGGAGCTCCCCAGGAGCTCTTCAGGAGCACCCCAGGAGCCCTCAGGAGCACACCAGGAGCCCGAGCCCCCCAGGAGGCACCCAGGAGCTCACCAGGAGCACCCCAGGAGCCACCCAGGAGCCCCCCAGCGCACCCCCAGGAGCCCGCCAGGAGCCCCCCAGGACCCCCAGAACCCTTCAGGAGCTCTCCAGGAGCCACCCAGGAGCTCCACAGGAGCCCTCCTGAGGGCCCTCCAAGGCTCTCTCAACGCCTTCCAGCGCACCCTAGGCGCCATTCACGGTGACTCAGCTGCCGCCCAGCGCCCAGGGCGCTCCTCGGCGCACCAACTGGATTTCATAGTTCAAAAGGAGCGGCATCGGCGGAGCGAGCGAAGCGAGCGGAGCCGGCGCCACACGCGCACAATCAAACGCCTGCGCGGCGTTTCACCCCAAACTTTCCCCCCGACGCAAAGCGTCAACCCTAAACCCTGGATTGCGCATATCTTAAGACCCAAGAGGGTATCTGTGTACGTGTGATACACAAAGCATTGTATGTCGTACACATGAGAAAGATCGCCAAACCGACTGGAATCGTAGAGCCCTAAGAAAGAAAACCTCGACTACCGAATGAACCCTAAACCCTAATAGAGAAAGCCGTGGGTGGTTCGCCGCCCTAACGGGCGCGCGGTGGGAATGTGAAAAGGGAAGCTGGCCCTGCAGCCGAAACATGATTCCGCTCAACACGATATCGCCTCAACACGATTACCCCACCCCCACTCCATGTTACGGGTGGGGGTGGTCTTACACGACTGATGATCAGCAAGCGCTGACATGGGACACCCTAAATTCTTAACCCTATAACTATTAAGCCCTGATTATCTAGACCCCATGCGTTCTGACGGTCATCCAACTTCCTGGATCGAGCCTGCTATGGGGATCTTTACGACCCGCTATGTAAACCACCCACAATCCTATGCACAACGTACTATTTCCTGATCATGCCTGCTCCCAGGCGCACTCCTGGATCGAGCCTGCTATGGGGATCTTTACGACCCGCTATGTAAACCACCCACAGTCCTATGCAAGACATAATATTTCCTGATCATGCCTGCTCCCAGGCGCACTCCTGGAACGAGCCTGCTGTGGGGATCTTTACGACCCGCTATGTAAACCACCCACAATCCTATGCGCCCCTCTTACGTAAACCCGCTCCGTCTACTGCAACAAATAGCACATTCTGCGCATGCGTGCAGAATCTCCTGTATTTTACCATACAAAGTGCCTTCCGTTGCGACCCGGTCCACTGATTCTACCGACTAGCGTTTCCTGCGCATGCGTGCAGAACCTCTTCCGCCCGACCCGACTCGTCCCGCCCGTTACAGCACTCGCGTGCCAACTGGATCGCTCATCCGTCGTCGCCGTCGTCGTTGTCCTCGTCGTCGACGCTGTATTCGATGCGGTTCTCACGAGGGGAGAGATGATCATTATGGTGGGGTGGCTTGCGGGTGGGATTGACGGCCACTGCAGGTGGGTTCGTGGCCAAGTTGTAATCGTGGCCAAGCCTGTTAGACCCTGAACCCTAAACCCTCAAGACGGAAAGCACTCCGTATTGAGCAAGCTCGAACGACGGCGCGGCGGAGGATGGCAAGCTGGTCCGAAGCGGTCAGTTCGTAGTCGCGCGAGCTCCGTCCTTCGCGAAACGCAACGACGCGACCCGACACGTCGTGTCGAGGTTGCGTCGCTACGCTTCCCCGGGGGCCGCCGCGTGGAGGCGGACGGAGATGGCCCCCTAGGTTTCTGCGCAGCTCTGGCCGACCCCTTGCGCGCGTTGCTGCAAGGCCTCGGGGCCCACAGCGAAAGCGCAAAGAGTCGGCTAATGCCGCGCGGAAGCCCCCCCCGCCGCCGAGCTTCCAAACCAGGTGGAAGCTCGGCGACGAAGGTCGTCGTCGCGTCGTCGTCGGCGGCGGCTGCCAGCAGCTGCGGCGGTGTTTCGCGGGCGCCGCTCAGCGCAGCGCCGCGGCGCCGCCGGGCTCCGCCGTCGCTCAGCCGCGCATGTGGCCGTTGTCCTCCTCTTGGGCGCCGACGCCTACTAATCCTCATGGCTCCCGAGGCGGACGCGTCCCGGACCCAGCGGCGGCGCGGGCGCAACGCCGAACTGGCTCGGCCAGGAGGGCGCGCCCGCGGCTCCTAGGCCCAGGGAAAGCGCGACCCCGAAGCAATGGGTCAATAGTTTTCGTCGCCCGATCCTCCCATTCGCTGGGGTGCTCCGAGGCGGGCTCGGGCGCCGGTCGCACCCGGCGCCGCTTCGGTCCCTTTCGGAAGAGAGCCAGATCTGAAACGCTGCAATTGGTCATCAGGTTGGCGCCGGGCCACGGCTGGACACCACTCGTCCAAACTGGCGCGCGTGCCCTCGAGACGCCCCCCAAGAACCTCCGCGGCACGTCTGCAGCACCGCTCCCTGGGAAACCGGCCTAGCAAACAAAAAAATCGGCCCAGGAAAGAACGCGCCCAGACTGCGTCTTCGACGACCCCGGGACGGACCAGCTCGGCCAGCAGAGGGCCCTTGCAGAAGCTCGCAGGGCAGAGCTAGCGCTTCATCTGCCTCCGTTCCGACCTTGTCGCTGCCGCGTGCAGCGCGGAGCCCTTCCGCCAGCGCCGCCGCCGGGTCTGCACGTGGTGCGCCGCCAGAAAGTACTGGCTGATCGGCCGCCCGCGGCGCGCGGCGCCGCGCGGGCCCGCGCCGGGGCCAGAAGCGGGCCCCGCGCCTGCGCCGCCGGCCGCGGCCTCGACCCGGCCGCCCGCATCTGCAGCTGCGCTGTCGCCGCGCCGCGGTGCTCCGAGCGCGCTGGCGGCGCTGCTGCTGCGGGCTGCGCGGTCGCGGGAGGAGCCTGGCGGGCCTCTTTCCAGCGCGGCGAGCAGGCTCAGGCCAGTAGTCAACGGCCTCGGCGGCCGCCCGTCGGGCCGCACCTCCCGGAGCCCGAGGCCCTTGCGAGGGTCGGGCGCGCGGCGGCAGGGGGCCCTGGCCCTGGCCTTGGCCTTGGCCGCCCTCTCCTGGGGCCTTGGCCTTGGCCTTTGCCGCGGCCCGCTTCTCCACCGCCGCGTCCAGGAGCGTCCGTTTGCTGCGCAGCTCGGGCGGCAACTGCCCATTTGGGCAGTGCACGAGCCATGTCTCTTCATGCGCTCGCCAGCAAGCCCTGCCCCCCCGGCAACCGCCCGGAGGGAGCTGGCGAGGGCACTTTTTGCCAAGCGGGCACATCACTCGCTTCACCCCCCGCTTCGGGCGACCCGCGGCCGCCGCTGCCGCCAGGGCCTCTGCCACCTGGTGGTCCGTCGGCAGGCTGGCAAGGAGGCCCGGCATGCTCGCGAGGGGCTGCGCCGGCATCAGGCCCTGCAGCGCCATGTCCCGAGCGCCCTGGCCCCCGGTAGCCTCCCGAGAGGAGGACCGCCCTACTGCTACTGCTACTGCTACTGCTACTGCTACTGCTACTGCTACTGCTACTGCTACTACTACTACTACTACTACTACTACTACTACTACTACTACTACTACTACTACTACTACTACTACTACTACTACTACTACTACTACTACTACTACTACTACTACTACTACTACTACTACTACTACTACTACTACTACTACTACTACTACTACTACTACTACTACTACAACTACTACTACTACTACTACTACTACTACTACTACTACTACTACTACTACTGCGACTACTACTACTACTACTACCACTACTACTACTACAACTACTACTACTACTACTACTACTACTACTACTACTACTA
>CAUYUJ010020573.1:95000-96337 GCA_963575745.1 Prorocentrum cordatum | reverse complement strand
CAGAATGTGGCCCGGGAATGGAGTTCTGGGAACTCGAAGAGCACGAAGTGTGTGACTGTTGCATCCGGCCCCCCAGAATGTGGCCCGGGAATGGCGTTATGGGATGTCGAAGAGCACTTTGTGTGTGACTGTTGCATCCGGCCCCCCAGAATGTGGCCTGGGAATGGAGTTCTGGGAAGGCGAAGAGCACGAAGTGTGTGACTGTTGGTGAAAAACGAGCCCGGCTCATGCCGCCCGGAAACGCCCCAACACCTGCCCGGACCCCCCTGTGGAGTGATCTGTGAGCTCTTTTGAGTCAACTAGAAACCTATCAGTCTTCGCTGTTAGGTAATCAAGACAACGTCGTCATTTGTTTCCTTTCTCTCTCTCTCTCTCTCTCTCTCTCTCAGCTTGGCCTTTCTTGTCGTCGACGATGCGAAATGCGTAGCAAGAAGAGGGCGCGGCGCACGTCGCGCGCGGCCGTCAATCCGGGCCCTCCCATCGGGATTGTAAGCAATCAATACGAAGTCCCCGCTTTTCCTCTCAACCTGGCCTGTCTTGTCCTCGACGATGCGAAATGCGTAGCAAGAATGGGACGCGGCGCACATCGCGCGCGGACGTCTGGGGCAACCCCAAGCGGGAGGGGCCATCCGACCTGTCAAAAACTATACAAGATCGGCATGTTTCTTCTCAGTGGGCATTTTTTGTGTCGTCCGCTTTGCGAAATAGGTGGCAGGAAGGGGGTTCGGTGCACATCGCGCGCGACAGGGCGAAATGTCGCTCTCGCTTCGGCGCCGCGCGCATGTTTTCTGAAAGTTGCGCTCCCGCTACGGCGCGGCGCACATTTTTCGCTCGCTGGTCCGGTGAGCGCCTAGGGCCCCCTGGGGCCTCCCAGGGTCTCCTGGGGAATCCTAGGGCTTCCCGGGGCTTCCCCAGGGCCTCGAGGATCCTCCTGGAGCCTCCTGAAGCATCCTGGGGCTTCCAGGGATTCCCTGGGACTTCCTGACACTTCCCAAGGCTTCCTGCAGCCTCCTGAAATGACCTGCGACTTCCTGAGCCCTCCTGAAGCCTCCTGGGGCTTTTCCTAAAGCCTCCTGGGGCCTCCTCAGGCTTCCTGGGCCCTCCTCGGCTCGTGCTGACATGCCAGCGCAGTCTGTGAGACGCGCCAGGGATTCCCCACCGGTAACTGCCATCGCGGCTGCATCAGCTGTGGCAAACCACTTTGCCGATCTGACTTGGGTCCCAAGTTGCGCCAGCACTGTTTCTCATGTTGTGGGAGGGCGGGCGAGAATGGGCATGTCATGCTTGACTCGCTCGAGTTGGCTCCTCCTCGCGCCCTACTCCTATTCCTGAAACTA
>CAUYUJ010020573.1:67500-87500 GCA_963575745.1 Prorocentrum cordatum | reverse complement strand
GGCCGGAGAAGAGGACGCACGGAGAAAGCAGAGGAAACAGCAGCAGCAGCAGCAGCAGCAGCAAAGGGTCACCGAGATCACCAAAGTGCCTGTAGCTGCAATGCGTGTGGCCCTGCAGCCTCCAGCCACTCAAGAACGCGTGCCCAGGAACTCGGGGGCGGCCAAGAGGGGGGCGGGGGACGCAATTCACGGCCGGCGGCATGTGCGCGGCCCAGGGGGGAGCCAGGGACGTAATGACATGAGAAGAGGCGCCATGAAATCTGAGGAAGTATCATGGCCCACGCCATGAGATCCCCCCCCCCTAGTCATCACCCCCGAGGGACACCCACATGCTCAAACAGAAGCCAACCGGGGCGGGGGGGTCTCCCGCGCGACCGCGGGTGGGGGCGGCATGTCGGTCCACCGCCGCAGGCGTGCGAGTCTGGGCGCAGCCTCCGATTCATGCTGGGGGGCAGTCTTCGAGGACGGCCGCCATGCCTTTCGTGACGCCCTGGGACACCATTACTCTACTTGGAGCAAGCTTAGAACAGTCGTTCACCCAAACAGCACCAACCCGATCAATCAAGTCGTGCCCTTGCTCGTAGGCTTCCTCAACGCTGAGATGGGCAGGGGCTCCGACAACAAATATGGGCGAGGTCGCAGCACGACTCTCAGCGTGGGCGAAGCTTGCTCTCCATACTCCAGCGCACTGCTGCAAGTCTCTGGCAAGCTCTGGGTTTCAGCTTCGCCCTTCTCGCACAAAGGACAGAAGATCTGAGACGAGCGCCTTCAAGTTAGGATTGACCCTGCACGCGCGAAGCGCGGCCGTGCGCCCCGCTCTCCCCAGTGCATGGACGGGTCCGACGAGATTCCCCAACGAGGCTCGCGCAGCAGAGGGTCCGCGCCGAGCTGCGCAGTGGCCCAGCCCACCCTGTATGGGCGGGCCCAACGAGATTCCCAAACAAAGCTCGCGCAGCAGAAGGTCCGCGCCGAGCTGGGCAGTGGCCCAGCCCACCCTGCGCAGCTCGGGCACCGCAACGATCCCGGGGCACTGGCGTCCCCAAACGCCACGGGACCCCAGGCACCGCGAACATCCCCCCACTCACCGAGCTCTGGGATCTCCGGCGGCGGAGACGGAGACAGAGACAACTGCGGCATTTCACACCGAATGCACAATGTGGTATACCCTGCGCGCCCTAGCTGGCGGCGTGCGGCAAGCGCGGGAAACGCTCCCCGCTGTGATTGAAACTTACCTGCTAACACCTCACAATCGCCAAACATGTCTTTTCAATCCAGTTCGGGCAGCGCTGGGCAATCAACCCACGCGTGCCCACAAATGCCGCCTGGTGACCGACACGCGCTGCAGGCCAACACGATTTGTTAGTCCCTCGCCGCCGTCCTCGCCGCTGTGTGGCACCTGTCTGCCCAGAGCGCCCGCACGGCGCCGATTTGCTACGGGGAGAGCTCCTTCAGGCCGTTGCGCTGTGCCCTCTCCCAGTCGTCCTCGACCGGAGGCAACGCATCGACCAACTTTCGTGTCCGCCATCTTTTAAACATGAACGCCGCCCACGTCGCCGCGCCAGTGATGCGGCGATGGCCACTCCCAGCCAACACGCCTGAGGGTGAGCCAGCTTGCCCCCAAGGGCCCGCGTACCTTTGCCCGGGCGAGGCCCGACTGTGCTCGTGGTGCCAGTTCCACCCAGGCATGGTGAATTTGGAAGTGCACGTCTATCCCACCAAAGAGCACTGGAATCGCCACAACATTGAAGTCGTGGCATCGAACATCGGATCAGACCGTAGCCGCCATTGACAATATAAGTATGGTGTGTTCGATGCTCTGGCAGGGGTGCCGACCAGAGTAGCCGAGATTGACATCGTCTGCCTGAGCACTTCGTCCAACATGCCTGAAACGCCTGTGCCATGGCCGACCGCTGGCTGCGCTCCCGATTTCCATAGGACGGAAGCCTTCCTGCCAGCAACTCCTGCGAACATGGATATGCGCTGCTTCCTTGCCTTGAGCTGTGCAAACTTGGTCTGCTCCTGGTTCCTGCAATGACGTACTCCAAAGGTATCATGCCCCAGGTTCCGCATCCAATTTCGCAACGGTAGCCAACCCTTGAAGCGCTTGAGCACCTTGTGTGTACGAGCCAGTGCTGCCACGGCTCCCGACTTCCCCATATTGAAACGAGATCCGCAGATGTAGGAGTCGTCTTGAAAAAGTGGCGCTGGTTTGCCAATATGTTGTAGCCCGTCAGGGTTCGGACCAGCGTGCTAGATGAACACATCATGCACCGAGGCGCTTACTTGATGCGCATCAAGGCACGCAGAGTGAAGAGCCCCCACATGCACCACGCATAAGTGCAGCCCGACAACAACCCCTGCTCCGTCTGAACGGCACCCGGCAAAGAGCTATAACGCTATAACCTTTCACACGTCGTGGCATTCTGTTCTGCACTATGAGAATCCACAACAGTCTTGGCGAATAACTCCAGTGCTTCCCTTCCTAGAAGAGCTGAGAAGGCCTCACCAGGCCGTAGGCCTTCGGAGGAGGAGGAGGAAGATGAGGCTGAGGATGAGGATGAGGAGGAGGAGGGGGAGGAAGCTGATGATGAGGATGAGGATGACGAGGAGGAGGAGGAGGAGGAAGAGGAGGGGAACGAGGGGAAGGGGGAGGGGGAGAAAGCAGACGAGTAGGACAATGGCAAAGATGAGGATGATGAGGAGTAGCAACAGCAGGATGGCGTTTAGAACGAGGAGGATCGGGCATAACAATAATGATGCTCTACCTGAATGAAGTACCACTCATACGAACAGCGAATGATACTGACAATGACAAGTGATCCTTCGTCCTGGGAGGAGAAGGAGACGGAGCGAGGGAGGGATAGTTGGGAGATGGGGGGTTCAGCGAGCTTGCTGGATACCCCGCCGTATGCGCGCGCGGCGTGACGCGAACGCCTGAGTAATTACTCGGGTCCAGGGGGGGTGCAGAGCGGTTTTAGAGGCGGTGGGAGATGAGGGGGGGAGTCGGCGCACCAGACGTGCGAGGGAGGGGAGGGAAGGAGAGGGGGGCACGTTTAATGAAGGGCGAGGGGAAAGCTGAGGAGTGGTGGTGGAGCATAGGCATGGGACATAAGAAGGTCTCAGCTCGATCTGGGTACCAGCTGGGAAAACAGAAGAGATGAGGAGGAGGAGGAGGAGGAGGAGGAGGAGGAGGAGGAGGAGGAGGAGAGTCGAGATGAGAAGAGGAGGAGGAGGAGGAGGAGGAGGAGGAGGAGGAGGAGGAGGAGGAGGAGGAGGAAGACCAGGATGAGGAGGAGGAGGAGGAGGGCGGGAAAGGGGGATGGAGGGGGAGGGAGAGGGAGATGGGGAGGAGGCAAGCTAGGTGCGCTCGCATCATATCTGACATCCTACCCCTCACTCCCATCCCTTACCATGGCGTAGATCCCATCTCTACTCGCACAGTCGGATGTCGAGCAAGGCAATGATCCCGAAAGGGTACGCGATGCACTGTAGAGCACGGCATGGCATGGCGTAGAAGAGCACCGCAAAGCGTAGTATGTCACAGCATGGCGTGGCGTGGCGTACTGAAGAATTGCATCACAAAGCTTTGCAACGTAACGCATGGCATCGCACAGCGGCCCCGAACATAGCATTGCATAGCATGGCGTTGAAGATCAAAGCGTAGCATGGCATAGCATGACGTGGCACTTAAGCACTAGATATGACAGCTGCAGCTGAAGGCATGGCATCGCGCAGCGGAACGCGACCTAGCATTGCAGCATTGCATTGCATGCCGTGGCATGGCACGGGAAATGACGCCAGCGCTGCAGCGGGAGCACGATTCGGAACGAGCGGAAGCGCGGAAATGAGGCCAGCGCTGCAGCGGGAGCACGATTCGGAACGAGCGGAAGCACGGAAATGAGGCCAGCGCTGCAGCGGGAGCACGATTCGGAACGAGCGGAAGCCCGAAAATGAAGCCAGCGCCTCAGCGAGAACATCATAAAACAAAAACCCACGCGAAAACCCAAATCCGGGAAATCCTGTGTGTAAAAAACAATACGCGGAGGGGTGCCCGCTATCTTCCGCACGCCATCAGGGGACGGAGGAGAGTAGTATTCGTATTGTGTAATTGTAGAGGAGGAACAGGGAGGGTCAGGAGGAGGGTAAGGAGGAGGAAGAGGAGGAGGAGGAGGAGGAGGAGGAGGAGGAGGAGGAGGAGGAGGAGGAGGAGGGAGGGGGAAGGAGGAGGGAGGGGGAAGGAGGAGGGAGGGAAAGGGACGCTGTGCGCGCCAACTCCAAACTGTGGGGCCACGGCCAAGAGGCCCCCCTTGCCTCCAGCAGCAAGCAGGATCTGCCGCCCGCGTGCCGCGACCCCGCGAGAGCTGCACGGCGGCACGCCCCGCTGCGGCAGGGGACGAGGCCGGCATCGGCACCAAGACACACGAGCCCCTTCACGTCGAAACGCCACCGTCTGAGCCATGGGCTCCTGGTGCCCGTGTCGACTGCGGGGGCCCCCGCGCTGCCACGCGCTCCCCCCGCGAAGGCGCTCTTCAACGGCGGCCGGCCCCCGAGCTCTGGGCGCACTGGCCGCGCGATGCCGTCGGCGCTCCTTCGCCCCCCGCCGCGCCGCTCGCTGCCGGCGCGTCGGGCGGCGGAGGCCCCGCGCCGCAGGGCCGAGGTGCCTCCGGCCCAGGGGCTCCCGGGGCGGCTGCGCACGCGCGCGGCTGGCTGCGCCGAGCTGCGCACGCGCGGCGGGCTGAGCCAAGGTGGCGACCGAGAGGGGGCAGGGGGAGGGGCGGGGGGGGCGGCGGACGTATGCGTCTTCTTGCCGCCTTCTGCTTGAGAGCTGCCTGGAACTCCACCCTCCCTGGCGGCGTTGGCCGCCACGGATGCGAGGGCAGCGTCGAGACAGGACACCGACTGCCCGCAGCGTCGACGCACCGAGGGGGGGAGGGGGGCGGATGAGAGGCGGGACGGAGGAGGGAGGGGGAGCGGGGGGGAACGAGGGGCAGGACGGCGAGGGACTGGGAGGGTCGAAGGAAGGCCCATGGACACAACGGCCGAGAGACGGGCAGACAGAGGAGGGGGACGCTGGGGGGAACGAGGAGGGGCAGGACCGGCGGGGGACCCCTTCCTGCCACCCCCCAACCCTCCTCCTCCATCCTGCTCTCTCCGGACCCCCCCCTCACTCGAGTTCTGCCCCTCCTTCCAGCACCCTCCCTCCGTCCTCCTCTTCCTCCGTCCGTCCTCCTCTACCTCCTCCGTCATGCGTCCTCCTCCTCCTCCTCCTCCTCCTCCTCTTCCTCCTCCTCCTCCTCCTCCTCCTCCTCCTTCTCCGTCCGTCCTTCCCCTCCGTCCTCCATCCTGCGCCCGTCCGCCATCCCTCCTCCGCCCGTTTTCCTCCTGGGAGCGGCGGCCACCGCTGGCTCCACGCCCCCGCGGGGTGTCAGAGCGCAGCTGGCGGCGTGGTGCGCGCCTCGTCGCCGCGCGCCGGCTCGGCCGTCGCCGCGGCGGGCGGGGGGGGCAGCGGCGCACTGCTCCTGCAGTACGGGGGGCGTTGCGCGCGAGCGGGTGCGCACACGAAGGGCGCCACCGAGGTTTCACGACCGAGGAGGGCGGGGGGGACGTTGCTTCTGCCAAAGGGGAGGGGCGGGGGCGCGCGGGCAACTGTGCGCTGGAAGGGTGCGCGGCGGGCAGGTGCGCGCTGGGAGGGTGGCCTGGAGGGGGCGGGGAGCTGAGGGGGAGGGGGATGAGAAAGGGCACCCTTTCTGCCCGATCCGCGAAGTGCGGAACGCGATTGTGCTCGCGACGTCGCGGGTGACCCGCGGCCTGGGAGGGGGGGAGGGCCGTGGGGGATGAGAGCGGCATGTCGGCAAAGAGGGAAGAAGAGGGAAGATGGGAGAGGGGAGGGGGTTCAGATAGTGGAAAGGAAGGAATGGCGCTATATCTGACATCCCGCCCCCCCGCCGACTGGACCGTCCCAGAGGGCCTTAACCATTCACATGGCCCCAGCGTGTGTCTGATGCGCAATAGGGAGCGAAAGCGCCACCTTCTCCTTCCTCATCGTCTATCCTCATCGTCTGCTGACTGCCTGTGCCCTCGTCACTCCGGTCGGTAACTCTCCTCCCCTGCGAAGGGCCAAGGAGAGACAGCTGACAATGACCACTTGTTTCGCCGTCATTATGCGCACCGTACGCTTGAGAAAGAAGAGCGACCAACAGGTTTTGTCGAGTTTCACAAGGAACAACATCTCGAACCAAACAGCTGCCTTGAACCAAAGGCAATGGAAAAAAGGGCGCCTGCGTCGCAATATCATATCTGTCAGCGTTGACTCCACGTGGATATGGTGCCGCTCGGCCTCGCGGTAACCCTGGGTAGCCCCGTGAGATCTATGAGGACACCGCCGGCCGTAGACAGCCCCTACCAAGAGAGCTCAGAAAAGGTTTCCAAGCCAGGCCCGCGAGGCCCCGAAGAAGGCCTCAAGAGCCCAAAGCGGCCAAGGGTGGCCCCACGATGCCTCTAAGACAGCCCAAGAAGGCCTCTAGAAAAATTACCCTGCGACGTACCCGACCCATTTGCATCAAGTGACAAGAGGATGTGGCCCAAATTTGCCAGGACAATGGCAGTGCAGGCGCCGTTATATGTTCAAGCTAAATAGGGTGCGCTCACGTGGCACGGTTCACAAAACAACAACAAAAGAACGAAGAGCGAGGGCCCAGGCTTGAGGACGACAAAGGGGCGGGAACGAAGGGCAGGAAAAGGACGTGTGGGGGGCCGAACCGTCAGCGCGGCAGCAGCAGAGGGAAGGTGGCAGAGGGCAGAGGACGACGACGAAAGTGACGGGAGGAAACCGAAAAGTGTGTTTTTTTGCAGCGATGCCTGCGCCATGACGCCGCGGCGCTCGACGAAATAAGCCTGCTTGTTGTTACTGCAAGAAGCGAACGAGGCCTAGCTTGCCCGCAAGCTTCCCTGCCACGTTCCTGCACTTTTCAGTGCGGGAGCTAAACGCTCGAAGGCGCGCCGCCAGGTCTGCGGGCGGCCCGCGACAACGCCCAGAGGAACCCCTCAGCAGCCCTCGAAAGTGACGACAGTTTTGCAGAGCGCAGCCCCCCAGGGATGGCGAGGTCTAATCTGAGTCTGGGTGGTGATTCACTCCGCTGAACCCCCAGCAGCCCTCGAAAGTGGCAATGGTTTCGCAGATCGCAGCCCCCCAGGGATGGCGAGGTCTGTCTGGGTGGTGCCTCACTCCGCTGGGCCCCCCCCCCAGCCCTTGAAAATGGCGACAGTTTCACAGATCGCAGCCTCCCAGGGATGGCGATGTCTAATCTGGATCTGCGGCGATTACCCACGATGCTGGCCCCCCCCAGCAGCCCTCGAAAATGGCGACAGCTTGTCCCAACTAACTGCAGTAAGGCTCAGCCTGGTGGAACGGAGGCTGACGGCACAGCCTCTCGGATTATCAGCTCGACTCGTTCCCTCCGTCTATTTTTCAAGCCACAAAAAAAACGAATTCCAGCCACAGAAGCCATGTCGGAGGCGATCCGTTGCAAGAAGCGTGTCGTGTGTAAGTGTGTGTATGCGGCCCGCGCAACGACAGCGAGGAGGGACAAAAGGGAGAGCGCGACCTCTCCCGGGGCCCAGGGAGCGCGGCTTGACGCGGACGCCTCCGAGGTGTCTTGAGATGGCCCCAGCGGCCTGTGCTGCGGCCTCTCGGGGGCCGTCTTGGAGGTCTTCAGGGCCCGCCCACGACAAGCAGCCCAGATCGTCGAACACATGCTTTGTGTAGTTTTCGTGTACTCGCCCTCTCGGTGCAAAAAGTCCCCAAGACGGTCCAGGAGGCCCCCACGACCCTCCCAAGAGGGACATGATGCTGATGATGCTGATGATGGTGCTGCTGCTGATGTTGCTGATGATGAGGAGGACCAGGAGGACGAAGATGAATATGATGATGATGATGATGATGATGATGATGATGATGATGATGATGATGATGATGTTGATGATGATGATGATGATGATGATGATGCTGATGCTGATGATGATGATGATGATGATGATGATGATGATGATGATGATGGTAATGACGGTGACAGTGATGATGATGATGATGATGACGATGCTGATGACGATGATGATGATGATGATGATGATGATGATGATGATGATGATGATGATGATGATGATGATGATGATGATGATGATGATGATGATGATGATGATGATGATGATGATGATGATGATGATGTTGACGAGCGACGAAAGAGGACGATGAGGAGGAGGAGGAGGAGAGGAGGAGGAGGAGGAGGAGGAGGAGGAAGGAAGAGGGTGGACGAGAGTGGGTTGAAGAGAACGCTGGTTGAAGCACCCGGGCGAGGAGGCGGGCTGGCGCGCCGGCGCCCGCGGGCGGCGACTCGGTCCTCGCGGGCCTCGGGCGCTCGGTGGCGGCCGCGGCGGTCCGCTGGTCGACGTGCCTCGCGGCGGCCGAAGCCCCCTCCCCCGCTCCTAGCGGCCGCTTGCGCGCCCCCTGCGTACCACCCTTCGGCCTGCCGTCCCCCCCTCGGCCAGCTCCTCTTCCTCCTCCTCCTCCTCCTCCACCTCCTCCTCCTCCTCCTCCTCCTCCTCCTTCTGTTCCTCCTCCTCCTCCTCCTCCTCCTTCTGTTCCTCCTCCTCCTCCTGTTCCTCGTCCTGTTCCTCCTCCTCCTCCTCCTCCTCCTCCTCCTCCTCCTCCTCCTCCTCCTCCTCCTCCTCCCCCCCCCCGTCCAAACTCCATCTCCTCCTCGAGCTCGAACTGGCGGCCCTTGTCTTCCGTGCCCCCCCCCCACCATCCAGGTGGGCGAGGGGGGAGCATTAGGAACAACTGTTCGGCGGCCGTTGGCGGGGCCTGCGAACGGGGTGGCGGGAGGAAGGGGGCGACGCGAGGGGGGCCGACGAGAGGGCGAACCGAGATACCGAGCGAGCGAGGAGGGACAAGGGGGGAGCGTAGGTGGTGGGCCGCCAGCGCGTTGACACCCCCTGGGTGGCCCACTACAGGGGAAGGGGCGGGGGCGGGCAGGCCGAGGGGCCGAAGGGGGGCGCAAGTCGATGGTCCGCCGAAGGGGGGGCCGAAGGGGGGGCCCGAGGGGGCCGAGGGGAGGGCCGAGGGGCCGAAGGGGGGGGTCGAAGGGAGGAGGGGTGCCCACCTCCTCTTCCTCCCTGCTCTCTGCCCCTGGAGGTGACAAAGAAGTGGAGGCGAAGCGGCCGCGGCAAGCCCCGTCTGAGGCTGGAATCCATGTGATGGCCGAAGTGGTAGCACAGGAAAAAGGAAGCGGGTTGGGACGTAAACGCGCTCGGCGATATCCATGCCCACCCCCACCCCCAAGGGCCCCCCACCCGCCAAGTGGTCAGGCCAGCCGGGCGGTGTAGGTCATGGGGGGCCCTTCAAGACGGCTCTTGGTGGCTGTCGTCGAAAGCCGTTGGAGGCGCCGCCGTTGGAGGTCGGGAGGGCTTGCGCGGTCCCGTCGTGTGAGTAGTCCTGCTGCTGGTGCTGCTGCAGTGAGCGAGTTGCGCCGTATGCAGTGCGTGCGTAGGTTGGGTCGGGTGGAAAGATGAGAGGCTGGAAGTTGACATTGCCGACTATGGTGCAAAATTGCTGGGGGCATGGGAAAGCCGCGCTCCGCGTGGGCAGTTGCAGCTGGGAGGTGTAACGCTGAGATGCGAGGTTTGGAGGTGATGCTGGTGCTCCTCGCGGCGATGGTGGCCCGTTTCGCGGGTTCTGCGGCCAGCGCGGCGCAGGGGGGTGGAGTTGCCGAGCTGCCTGCTGGGGTCGCCGCTGCGAGTGCAGCTGTTCCCCGCGCTCGGTAGCCGCCCATCCTTGCGTGGGAGCACGGCGGACGGAGGTATTTTCTGTCAGCGTCGGATTGGTAGGATTCGGGGTGATGATCAGTGCTGCCGTCGCTGGGCCCTGCGTCTGCAGCGGACTCGTTCTGGTTGGCTCGACGGCGCTTGGTTCTCTCGTGATACACGATGCTGTGCATGATCTTGTAGGCTGCCCTGCGGTACTCGTCCTGGGCTTCCGTGTCCACGGCGAGGCGCAGCTTGACGACGGCGTTGGTGATGCTGGCCGCGTACGCTTCATACTCCAGTAGGCGCTTTAGGTCCATCTCCTCTGTGTTGAGCCGCGAAGAATCGGGGCCCTCGCCTGGCTCGTGGGACTAGTGCGTGGCTGGGTCAGTGGTCCATGCTCAGAACCCCCTGGATACCAATAAACGTGTAGCTGCTCCTGGATCCAGGTGACGTGGATATGCTCGCCCTTGTTGATGGTCAATCGTATGTCCTTGGTTTCTGGCCTTATGAGCCTTGCGCACCTGGTTGAGGTCGCCGTCCGCGTGGTCGAGGGCAATTTGGAAGAAGTGCTTGACATGGGCGTGCCCTTCTTGTGCCGCATCGGGTTGCTGGTTGTGCGTGGCTGTTTGGTGGGCGTCGGTGTCGCTCGTGAGTGTCTGCTCTTTGTTGTCTCTCTGTGGATGTGGATAACCTGCGTGGTGGTCAGCTGCGCTGCGTTGTAGCGAGTCCGCATTGACCTCCGCGCGCGTTGGTGGCGGTTGATTGCGTCGTGGGCCGTCGCGTGCCAGGTGGCGCTGGGGTCACAGTGTGAATGTCGTAGCTGGTATTGCCCAATGGCGTTGGGCGGCCCCCTTTTGCCGGGGGCGTCTAGCGCCTCTGGGGCATCTCGATGGGCCTCGCCTTGTAACGTGAGGGCTGGGGCGCTGCCATTGGCGGCCGCGTGTCAGGCGGCGGCTTGGCGGCGGCGCCGTCGATGCCGGCGGCGCCGCCGATGTGGGCGCCGCTTGTGTCTGCGGCGCTCAGGGCGCGAAGGCGTTCTTTTTCTGCCTCTTGGGCGTGCCTATTGGTCGCCGGTCCTGCGACGTTTGGCTGCCCGTCGGGTGCGAGGACCTCGTTGGTGCGCGGAGATGCCCGGTCGTGGACGTCGCCCCACTCGATGGCGCCGCGCATGATGATGTCGGTGCGTTTGCGCCCGTTGCCCTTTGCGCCCAGTGGGTTGCCTATTATGTGCGTCCTCACCCCGCGCCCCCTGCGAACTGCCGGGGGCTCGTTGGTCTGTGGTCTGAAGTGCTGGGGCGTCGGTGCGAATCCTGGGTCGTGGCTCGTCCTGGCCATCCTGTCGGCGCCGTTCTCGATGTCCCATAGTTCGTCAATGGTCGCCCATATGTTGATGGCCACTTTGATCAGGTCCATCGCGATGTCGCCGACCACTTGTGCATGTTGGTCATGGATGACGCGGGGTCTCGGTGGCTTATCTGTCTGGTTGGCGGCGGGGATGATCTTCTTGCGGAAGTCCTTGTCTTTGTTGTACATCTTCTGGTATGGGGCAGGTGGGCCTCCTCCAGTGGGGCGACGGCGATGGCTTCGTTTTCTTTCGTCGGTGGACGTCCTGGTGACAGGCGGCGGTGGCTCGCCCCTGTCAGTCTTGTAAGGTGGTCGTGCCCTGATGACGCGCGTAGTCCCAGAACTCCTCGTTTCGGGGCCTGACGGTCTTCCTGTTTTCGCTGGCGGGGCGTCCGTCTCTTCCGTGGTGACCTGAATCTCCAATTCTGTGGGGGCTTCCACGTGGACTGGTTGATGCTGAATTTCTATCAATATACCTGAGCGACGTCCTTTTTCGGGTAAGCCCACAATGACCTTCGACTGCGGCGCGGCGGTCGGGGTCGCTCTGGAGCGGGCGCGACGGCTGCGCCCGCGATGGGCGGGTCGCGCGGGGAGGACTCGGCGTCGTTGCTTCTACCCCTCTCCCAGGGCCTCCTCCTGAAGCGTGCCAGTCCAAAGCGAAATTGAGCAACGTCGTAATTGAATCGAAGGGAAGCCCCTTCCCTTTGATCCCTTCCCCGCCGGGGGGGGGGGGGGGGGGGCGTCCCGGGGTGGGTCCCAGGGGGGGGGGGGGGGGGCGGGTTTTTACGCCGCCCCCCCAGGGAATCCAGGAGGCCAAAAAAGCCCCAAGACGGGCCAAGAGTGCCCCAAGAGGCCCCCAAGACGATCCAAGAAGGCCCCGAATCGCCGAATGATCTGTCCAAGACGCCTTGACGGCCTCCAGACGGCCCAAGAGGCCTGCGAGACGCCCCAAGAGGCCTCCAGGACCGTTCCCACGAGAACCCCAAGAGGCAAAAATCATGGATTCCCATACGTTTTTCAAGAATTTTGGCGTTCTCGCCGCTTCCGCTTCCCCACGCGCCAAGACGGCCCAAGAGGCCCCCAAGGTCACCCCGAGACGGCCCAAGAGGCCTCCAAGAGAGTCCCCAAACGGCCCAAGAGTGCCCCAGGACGGCCCAAGACGCCTCCAAGACGGCACAAGACGCGGCCATGACTGGCGGCGTCGTGGTCCCCCATGTGGATTGCGAAGGGGTTGTCGTGGGTGCTGGCCGCGGTCGGTGGCTGCAATGGCGCTTCATTTTTCGTCGGTCTCTCGATGAGCGTCGGCTGCGGTGCCGGTGCGCATCCCGCGCGTGCGTTGCCCGTGCCGTCGGTGATCCCCGTCGGAGTCATGGCGCAGTGCTCGCGGGTTGCCTCGCCCGCGACATCTCTGTAGACCTGGGCGGGCCCCGCGCGGCGCAGTTCGCCGAGCGGGGGCGCCCGTGCGCGCGGGTCGCCTTCCCCAGATGTCAGCGCGATCTCCGCGGGCGGAGCCTAGGTAGGTGGAGGGAAAGCCGTGGTGATGCTGCGCAGTGGTCGAGCTGGTGGGTCTCGTCCTGGGTGCGCCAATTCAGCGGTGCTAGATCACCAGTTGGGTCGCTTGGCAGAGCGCGGAGATCTTCGCTGGCATGGGGCGCGGCGCGGCGACTGTCCCTTCCGATGGCGCGCGTCGGTCGTGGGGCGCATGGCCTTGACGCCCGTTCTCTTGATGGCGCCTCTTAGGCGCCCGCGCGCGGTCCTTGCCTCCGATGGCGCGAGGGCCTTGTAGTCTGGCGCGGTGCCGAGGTGCGCGAAGTCCATGTTCGCTCCGTTCGCCATCTCCGTCGCTGTAAGCTGCGGTGCGCTTCTCTACTTCGAAGCCCCTGGCCTGGGCGACCTGCTTGGTGTGCGCGCTGTGGATCTGCTTTAGGTCGTTCCATTCCTTCTCTCGGTGACCCTTGCAAAGCGTGGCCAATGCCAGAACTGCTGGGTCGCTTTCGGCGAGTTCTCTTACCTTGTTCCACGGGGTGGTGTGGGACGGCTTTGATTTTCCGTGCCCTCCCTGCCCAGCCTGTCCCTGGTTCGCCTCGTGCTCGCTCTTGTGCCCGAGGACGTTCTGGTAGTGAGGTGTCAGCTGCGGCCTTTGTGGCCAATGGTGGTCCAGGAAGAAGCAATCGCCGCGGTGGTTGATGACTGGAATGTGGAGGCCTCCCCCGTGTCTTCGCGTCCTGATGATTGCCGCCCTGGGTCTGTTGGTGGCGGGTAGGCAAGCGTTGTGCGATGTTCGTGCAGGGCCTTGGAGTATCTGTTCAAGGTCTTGGAGGCGAAGCATGTCTTTCCACCGCAGATCACGATGTACGTGCACTCGATGGACAGTTGGCGCGTTGTCACTTGGGACTGGGGATCATTTTCGACGCTTCCTCTGCAAGGCTCAGCTGTAGGCACCTCCGCTCGGCTGTCCTCGTAGGGCATGTAGGTCATGACGTAATGGGGGTCGCCGTGCTTGCTGAAGTAGCCGGTACTGCCAGCCCTTCTGGGTGGTAGGTCAGAATTCTGGAAGCAGTCTGGTTCGTTTTCCAATCGAAGCGGGCAATCAATATCAATGGTGGCCCTGATTTGTTCCGCGTTGAAGCTGCAGGCGTCCTTGTAGTATGTCTGTATGACGATGCGTATGTTGGAGGTGACTGCGAATCTGGTGTGGTGGCCCAGTCATGCCTTGACGCCCAATGGTCGCATGAATCAGAATCCAATGGTCCAACGCCACTGGGCGGATCCATCTCTTGGTCCATGGGCATTGGCCCTTGCGGCCTGTAGGCTCCTACTTTTGTGCGTATCGTTTCGGGCTGTTGGCTTCTTGAGAAAACCGGGCCCCTTGAGCCGATGCTGTGGTATCCTCGCTTAGTGCTGGTGGGACGGCCATGGGAGTATTGCAGAGGGGGGATCGTGATGCCAGATTCTGTTTGCACGATCATCCGGGCTCTCGCTCGCGCAATGACACTTCGTTCCTCTCAGAATACCTCGTCGCATTCCCAACTCTCGCGTCCGACTGCGTATTTTCCACCCTGTCACTGGGAGGCAAAGGGTCCCATCGCATCTGGGTGGTCTCGACGGATTTGCTGTTAGAGCAGGCAACCTATGCTGCCAGCGTGTCTCGACGCTGGCGATGGGCGTAGCAGCAACAGGAAGGCGCCTGAACGCCGTACCTCCTGCCTGACCTGCGGTGGCCGAGGTCATGGCAAGGGGGCGGAGGTGTAGATGCTGTCGTGCAGTAGCATGTGTACAGTCGCATGTGCTGTTTGCTTGTCTCATCGCGGGCAGGTGGCTTAATTTGCAACAGCAGGAAAGCTTATACCATAGACCTGGGTCCGTGGAGGTCACTTCGGAGGGGCGGGCCAGCCTGCCGCATTCCCCATCACGGGCAGTGGGCTTTGAGGCAGACTGTCTAGGTTGGTGGCAGCTGTCCTCCCTCCACGTCCTGCCGCCGGCAACAGGCGTAGGAGGGGGTGGGAAGGGCATGGGTTGCGTTGCTCGTGCGGCATGTCTCGTCGGGCGGGGCTGTCTGCCTGGGCCTGGGCTGGGTCGAGGCAGAGGTAGTGGCGGTCGGAGGGCTGTATTGGTTGGCACCAGTCTGGTGGCACGTCTCGGCGTGTGCCCGCGCTTGTGTCTATCCCTCGCAGCAGGCGGTGCCCGGGAGACGACTCGCTCTGGGCCTCAGGAGAGATGCGCGGGGCTGGGGCTGCCACGATCAGTGGAACTGTGGAGCCCGAGGCCAATCCCCTCGCGTCGTGGGCCCAGGTCATCTCTGGCCATCGCTCGGACGTCCATTCCCTGTGTTTTTGTTCGGTTTCGTGCGTGGTTTTTTCCGCCAAATGATCAAGGATGCTCCTCGATGGTCCTCGTCGAAAGAAAAATGCACACGTCCGAGCGATGCCAAGATCTTACCTCATGTCCCATCGTCGGCAATGGGCTTAATGGTCGGCGGTCTGGGCTGGTTGGCAGCCCTCCCCTCCTCCGTGTTCTGGCGCGGGCAGCAGGCTGTGCAGGGGGATGGATAGGAATGGGTCGCGTCCGCGCGAAGGTGGTGCTGTTGGATTGGTGCACCGTCGTCTGGGTCTTGGGTGCTGGGGGGGGGTCAGAAGTTGACTGGAGCTGCAGGACCTCTTCCTTAATGCTAAGGCTTTTGTCCCTATCATCTCCTTTCGGGATAGGCGTTCAAGAACTGCTGTGTTGGTTGACGCCAGTCTGGTTGCACGTGTGGTCGTGTGGCCCAAAGCTTGCGTCTGACCCCCACAACAGACGGTACCCGATAAACTTCGCTGTTGGCCTCAGGAGGGAAGTATATGTCTAGGGGTGCCGAGCTCATGAGGTAGACCCTGGTCGTAAGGGCCGATGTGCCATGCAATCCGTGCTGCGTGCGAAATCGAAGTATGGGTTCATCGGCGTGTAGAAGTCGCGGTGCCGCTCTGGTAGGTCCCACTCGCCTGCGTCGCGGTTCTGCGCCCTCGTGTGCGCCCTCATCCTACTCTTCCTCCCTCTTCCCCCTTGTCCCTCCTTCCCCCTTCATCCCTCTCCTCCGCCCCCTGCTCCCTCCCCTCGCCTCCACTTCCCCTTGTCCCTTACGTGTCACCCCTTCGGCCCACGACAAGGGGCCCAACAGCGACCACCTCGAGGCAGACCTCAATAGAGCTCGGGGTGGTGAGGCTTTCCTCGCGCGCTGAGGGCAATGATTTTTCAGTCCCTGAGGGGCTCGTCCCGATTGCTCAGCTGCTGGCCCGACGCTGTCCAGCTTCTTCTTCGGATGCTCCGACGTGCGCTGCGGACGTGTCTGATCCAATCTGATGCCCTTGCCTTCTCTCGCCGACGCTTCCCCTTGTCCCCTTCCCCCTCCTGCCCCCCGCCCCCGCCCCCCGTCCCCCCCAACGCCCCCTCTCCTCTGCTCTCCCTGACCCCCCCCCCCTGCTCTCCGCTCTGATGCCCCCGCCTCTCTGCCTCCGCCCGCCTCCCCCTCCCCTTCCGTTCCCTCCCGCTCTTCCCCTCCTCTCCCGGTGCTTCGTTTCGCTCCCGCCGACGAGCGACACAGCGAAATCGCCGCGCCGGGAGCTCTGATGGCCAGAGGGGTTCCGCTTGATGCCCGAATGGCTTTCCCACTGCATGCTGACAGGACCCCTTTCCCCATAACTCTAAAAGCTTAGAGTTGGCTGCCGGATGTTCCAACTCCTGGTGGCCAATGTTTTCTTGTTGTTTTTCTCAGTGGGCCAGGTCGTCATTCTGCTCAGCAGTGCGACTTCGGAGTGCGACCTGAAGCTGCCACTGCATGGGTGATGGATTGATCCAGCCAGAGCGGAGAATCTAGCGCGCTGCCTTCGCAAACGCAGAGCCTCGCTGCGACTCTCACACGGAGTCTGCTGTGCTCGGCGAATGGCCACGGGGACGAGGAGGGATGCAGTTGAGTTGGGGCTTGGGCGAAGATGATTCCTCCCCACATCCAAAATAGGGTTGTGGTTTCCTCTGCACACCCCCGCGCAAAATCTCATCCTCCCCCCTTCCGTACTCATACACTCACGCACTCATGCGCTCACACACTCATCATCATCATCATCATCATCATCATCATCATCATCATCATCATCATCATCATCATCATCATCATCATCATCATCATCAGCATCATCATCATCATCATCATCATCATCATCATCATCATCATCATCATCATCATCATCATCATCATCATCATTATCATCATCATCGTCATCAGCGTTATCATCATCAACAACATCAGCAACATCATCATCATCACCAACAGCATCATCATCGTCATCATCATGATCATCCTCACCATCATCACCCTCACCATCATCACCCTCACCATCATCATCATCATCCACTCCCACTCATTTATCATCCTGTCATGACCGCTCATGACCATCACCATCGTCCTCATCACAATCGCCAACAGCGTCATCGTTAATATTATCACCGCTACCACACATACACACGCACACACATGCACACTCACAAATAGACACCCACTTACACTAACACTTAAACATACAAATACCCTTACACTTATACTTACACTTGCACTTGCAATTCCATTTGCAAATACAATTACACTTACACTTACGCGTACGTGTACAGTGAACTTTTACTTGCACATGCACCTACACACATGTACACTTAACTTTGGACTTACGCTTACTCTCTCGCTTTAACTTCCATTTGCACGTTCATTTACACACAAACACACACACGCACTGATCATTACCAGCGTTGTCATCTCATCATGATTACCGGTCGAAATCACTCCATCGCGAGGAATTCTCAAAAGCAGGCGCCTCGTCCATGATTGAGTTGCGTCGGCGTCTCAAGCGGTAACCCCCTCCCTATGGGTCATCGGGATCCTGTCACTGTCGTCAGTTTTGGCCTCTTCTGACTTGAATATGGAAGAAATCTCGGGCGGGAGCCTCGTGTGTAAGTGACATGCGAGGAAGTCTCAGGCGGGAGGGTCCTCACTGGGGGGCCCGCAGCTCATGTTACTAATCCGAGCGGGTCATGGGGATCCCATAACTGTCGCCACACGTGGCCTCTTCAAGCTTGAGTGTGGGGGGAGTCTCAGGCGGAGCCCCCCCCGTATTGGCCCGCAACTCATGTTACTAATCCGAATAGGCCATCAGGATATTGCAGCTGTCGTCATTACTGGCCTCTTCCACTTTGACCATTGAGGAAGACTCGAACAGGAACCTCGACCGTGAGAGAATTGCGAAGAAGTCTCAGGCGGGAACCCCCTTCCACATGGAGCCCGCGGCACGCGGCTCAAATTACGAATCCGACCGGGCCATGGGGATACTGCAATTGCCGGTGCTTTTGTAGCGTTTCCAAGCTTGAATATGGATAAAAGGCTCAGGCGATAGCCTCGTGTGTAAATGAGTCGCGAGGAAGCTTTCAGCGGGTGCCCCCCCATGGGGCCCGCAGCTCATGTCACCGATTCGGGCGTATCCTTGGGATGTTGTAACTATCGTCATTTTTGGCCTTTTTCACTCTTGGGAACGGGTAGCGTCTCAGGCCGGCGGGACCCCTTCCCTATGGGGCCCGCAGCTCAAGTTACTAATCCGAGCTCGCCATCGGGATCATGTAACTGTCGTTGCGTTGGGGCTCCTGACGTTTGATATGAGGGACGTCTCGAGCGGGGGCCTCGTTCGCGGGTGAATGGCGAGAAAGTCTCAGCTGGAACCAAGCGGCTCGTCAGCGAAAGAATCGCAACTATGTTTTGAACGGGACCATCTCCCCATGGGGGTTTTGACGCCTGCGCTCCCACGAGGCCTCGGTGGCGGAAAGCAAAGGCCAACGGACTGCGAAAAGCATGTTGCGGCGCTGAAGTGGCCGGCGACTTGTTACACGGAGCCGCAGGCGCTTACGACGACGGCGAAGCCGAGGCGCGGGCGAGGAATTCGTTCATCCTCTGGCCCAGATAGCAAGAGCTTGCGTGACAGAGCTCGGGGCCGCGCGTCGTGCGCCGCTCGGGGTTCACCCTGACGCATGCGTCCTGCGTGAATTCCACGCTGTCACAAGGCCAAACGCTGGGCAAGGGCGTCGCCGTCGACTGCGCCAGGGATGAGGACGCTGGTCGCACGGTCACTTCGGACGAGCCATGGTGGCTGCACCTCTACCTCATGTTTTCCCGCGCCATCTGCATGCGGAACACGCTGGTCCTGCGGCCGCCCATGCAGGAACTCCTGGAGCGCGGGTCGCAGGCTTCCCTGCGAAAGGCGCTCAGGGAGCTCGACAAGAGAGCGGGGAGCTCCAGGGCTGAAGTGGAGCATCTCGCGGCAGAGCTTGGCTTCGCGCTGCCTCCCGCCGGAACTCGGCCGTGAATAACTCGAGACTTGCGGGGTTGTCCCAACGGCTTGCTCCCGCGCCCCAGCGGCTCTCGGGGTTGTTCCAATGGCCTGGCCCGCGGAGTTTTCCCAGCGAAGCCAGAAGGCGCCCATGCCGGCCGTGGCGGCAGCGGAACCACGAAACATCGACTCGCGTGCCCTTGCTAGAGGGGCGGGGAAAGAGGTGCATGGGGGAGAATGTGCAGGAGGACGAGGAGGCAGAGCAGGGGGCGGGAAAAAAGGCCTCCGCCAGGGCGAAAGGAGCAGAACGATGAGGAAACGGGACGAGAGCCTCTGCACTCACAAGTACGACGATGAGGTTTACTTCAAATTAATGTGGGAGATTATCATTCGTAATTATACAGTCGGAATATGTTTTGGGCTAGCGCAGTCATGCTGCCAGGGCTCCCTACACACAGATGTGACGGGGTTAGCAATATCAACGGGGCACAGCAATAGTAATAACAAAAAGAAAGCACCTTATGTTCATTTGTACTGATGAAAGGGCCGACGAAGGCGAAGAGGGGAAGCAGCAGAGATGGAGAGGACTGCTGTGCGAGAGAAGGGACACGAATTGACTTTTCGATCTCTCCGCCACAATATGTTACCTGGAGGCCCCAAGAGGCCCCAAAATGCCTCGGAGGCCCCCGAGAAGCCTTCTGAGGCCCCCAAGAAACTCCCAGGAGGCTTCAAACTTGCATCCCAGACGCCCCCGGGAGCTCTCCGGGGCTGGCGGGGCCTCCCTGAAGGGGCGGGAGGGGCACGACACCTTGTAAGTTGTATAGTGCTCGAATAATGCCCTCGAGGCCCCCAGGAAGCCCCGGGAGGCCCCCACGAGGCTCCCAAGAGGCTTAACACATGCATCCCAGACGCCCAGAAAGCTCTGCGGGGCTTGCGGGGCCTTCCTGGAGGGGCCTCTCTGGAGGGGCTTCCCTGGAGGGGCAGGAGGGTTACGACACCTTGTAAAGAATACGGTACTCG
>CAUYUJ010020573.1:55000-62500 GCA_963575745.1 Prorocentrum cordatum | reverse complement strand
CACACAAACAAACCAACGATCCCAAGGCAAACCGTCCGAAGGAAACCGCCCGAAGGGAAATCCCGCATTCTCTGTGGATGTTGTTTTGGTTTGTTTCGCGGGGTTTCCTAACATTTCTGCATCCAGTGTTTCAGTTTCTGTGTTGTTTGTTGTTTTCCTTGTTCCCAACCATCCTGTGTTGGGTCCTCGTTTTGAAGAGACAGCGCCTCGCGTTCATTCTCCTTCCTTCCTCCTTTCCTCCTCCTCCTCCCTCCTCCCTCTTCCCCCTCCTTGCCTCTGCCCTCCGCATGTCCATGTCGGCACACCACTCACACGGTTCGTGACCCCACAGGGGGCCCCACCGAAGGCCCCAGCGGCCACGTCCGCATGCGCCCCCCCCCCTCCCCCCCCCCCCCTCCCCCCCCCGCCCACCGCATGCCCACTTCGGCACGCCCCTCAAACGGTTCGTGGCCCCATAAGGAGCTCCACCGAAGGCCCCAGTGACCGCGTCCGCATGCGCCCTCCCCGCCCACTGCATGCCTAGTTTGGCACACCCCTCACACGGCGTGTGGCCCCATAGGGAGTCCCACCGAAGGCTTCACTGGCAGCGTCTGAATGCGTCTTCCCCGCCCACCGCATGCACATTTCGGCACACACCATCACACGCTGTGTGGCCCCATAAGGGGGCTCCACCGAAAGCCCTAGAGGCCGCGTCCGCATGCGCCCCACCCCCCGCTTACCGCATGCCCATTGTGGCACACCCCTCACAAGGTTCGTGGCCCCATAAGGGGGCTGCACCTAAGGACACAGCGGCGCAGTCCGCATGGCGGCGCCGCCCCATCTTGGCACACCCATCGCACGTCTCGTGGCAAGATAAGGAGCTCCACCTCAGGTCCCAGTAGCGCAGTCCGCATGGCGCCGCCGCCCTATTTTGGCACACCCCTCACACGCTTCGTGGCCCCATCGGCAGCTCCACCTCAGGTTCCGGTGGCGCAGCCCGCGTGGCGGCACCGCCCCATCTTGGCACACCCCGCACACGTTTCGTGGCCACATCAGGAGCTCCACCTAAGGCCCCAATGGCGCAATCTGCATGGCAACCGCTGGCTTCGCCCGGGGCTGGTTTCGCCCAGCTAGTTTCGCCCGGCTGGTTTCGCCTGGCGCTGGTTTCGCCCGGGCTGGTTTCGCCCGACGCTGGTTTCGCCCGGGCTGGTTTCGCCCGGCTGGTTTCGCCCGGCTGGTTTCGCCCGGCTGGTTTCGTCCGGCTGCTGGAGGAGGTGCAGGAGGAGGAGGAGGAGGGAGGAGGAGGAGGAGGAGGAGGAGGAGGAAGCGGCGGAGAGGAGGAGGAGGAGGAGGAGGAGGGCGAGGAGGAGGAGGAGGAGGGAGGGATGCCTCAGGGGAGGATGAGGAGAGGGGACTGACGAGGATGGGGGTGGGGAGGAGGAGGAAGGAGGAGGAGGAGGAGGAGTGAGAGGATGGAGGAGGAGGAGAGAGGAGGAGGGAGGAGGAGGGAGGAGGAGGAGGCAGGACGAGGAGGAGGAGAAGGAGGCAGGAGGGGAGGAGGAGGAGGAGGAGGAGGAGGAGGAAGGAGGAGGGTATGAGGAGGAGGAGGAGGGGGAGGTGGGGGAGGCGGAGGTGGAGGTGGAGGAGGGGAAGGTGGCTGAGGGAGGGCAGGACGGAGGGAGGAGGGAAGAGGGTTAGGGCCGCCAGACCCGACCCGACCCGACCCGCCCGTTAGGGTCCGCCCGTCCCGACCCGACCCGACCCGTCCGTTAGGGTCCGCCCGACCCGACCCGACCCGACCGTTCGGGTTCTCGCGTGCCCTCTCGATTATATGCACCATACTTTAATGTCCCGCCCGCCCGACACGACCCGCCCGCTACGGTCCGCCCGTCCCGACCCGACCCGACCCGCAGGTCAGGGTCCGCCCGATCCGACCCGACCCGACCCGACCGTTAGGGTTCTCGCGTGCCCTCTCGATTATACGCACCACACTTTAATGTCCCGCCCGCCCGACCCGGCCCGCCCGTTAGGGTGCCCGTCCCGACCCGACCCGCCCGTTAAGGTCCGCCCGACCCGACCCGACCCGACCGTTAGGGCTCTCGCGTGCCCACTCGATTATGCACCACACTTTAATGTCTCGCGGCTCGCGAAACCAGCGGGGCGAAACCAGCGGGGCGAAACCAGCGCCAGCGAAACCAGCGTCGGGCGAAACCAGCCCCGGCCAAATCAGCCCCGGCGAAACCAGCCGGGCGAGACCAGCCCGTGCCGTCTGCATGGTGGCGCGCCCCATTCTGGTGCACTCCTCACGCGCTTTGTGGCGCGTTAGTGGGGCCCACCTGAGGTTCCAGTGGCGCAGCCCGCGTGGCGGCACCGCCACATTTTTGGCACATCCCGCACACGTTTACTGGTCCCATAAAAGGGGTTCCACCTAAGGTCTCAGTGGCGAAGTCATCGTGGCGGTGCAGCATTTTGACGGACGCACCCGTCACACGTCTCGTGGCCACATAGGGAGTTCCACCTGAGGTCTCACTGGCGCAATCCGCATGGCGGTGCCGCCCTATTTGGGCACACTCTTCGCACGGCTCGTGGCCACATAGGGGGCTCCACCTAAGGTCACAATGGCGCAGTCCGCATGGCGGCGCCGCCCTGTTTTGGCACACCCCTCACACGTTTCGTGGCCCCACAGGGAGCCTCACCGAAGGGCCCCAGTGGCTGCGCCCACATCGCGTCCCCGCCCTATTTTGGCACACCACTCACACGCTTTGTGGCCCCATAAAGGGTGCTCTACATCATGCCCCAGTAGCAACGCCCGCATGGCGGTCCCGCCCAATTTCGGCACACTCTTCATTTCTTTGCCCCGTAAGGAGATGCACTGGAGGCGATACTAACAGCGACGGTATTCACAATGGCATATGGTTGGGTCCTTCGCCAACCTCTGTTTTTGAGGTGTTTGCTGTTTGTGCTGCTTTACAATCGGATTCAGTTTTGCTGGCGACTTGCGGATGTATCTGTATTGTGTAGGTTGCAGATCGAATCATTGCGTGTTACACAGGGATTCCCTTGGTGGGCGATTTGCACATTGATTTCTTGTTGTAAAATACATAAACGATAGTTTACTATGGCTTTACACTATGATCCCTCTGGCCTGCGATGTACACATTGATTCCTGCTGGGTGGGACGAAACTAAGACCCGACAACGAGGATGGCGACGACGACAAAGAGGAAACGGAGAGGACAAGAGAAGTATCGGGGTCAAAACGAAAACGGGGGGCGGTAGTAGCAGCCCGAAACTAATAGTAGTGGTAGTAGTAGCAGTAGTAGTCGTAGTAGTAGTAGTAGTAGTAGTAGTAGTAGTAAGTAGTAGTAGTAGTAGTAGTAGTAGTAGCAGTAGTAATAGTAGTAGTAGTAGTAGTAGTAGTAGTAGTAGTAGTAGTAGTAGTAGTAGTAGTAGTAGTAGTATCAGTAGTAGTAACAGTAACAGTAGCAGTAGCAGTAGCAGTAGCAGTAGCAGTAGCAGTAGCAGTAGTAGCAGCAGTAGTAGTAGTAGTAGTAGTAGTAGTAGTAGTAGTAGTAGTGCTAGTAGTGCTAGTAGTGCTAGTAGTAGTAATAGTAGTAGTCGTAGTAGTAGTAGTGGTAGTAGTAGTAGTACCATTAGCAGTAATAGTAGTAGTAGTAGTAGTAGTAGTAGTAGTAGTAGTAGCTGCAGTAGTAGTAGTAGTAGTAGTAGTAGTAGTAGTAGTAGTAGTAGTAGAAGTAGAAGTAGAAATAGTAGTAGTAGTAGTAGTAGCAGTAGTAGCAGCAGTAGCTGTTGTACTAGTACTAGTACTAGTACTAGTACTAGTACTATTACTAGTAGTAGTAGTAGTAGGTAGTAGTAGCAGTAGTAGTAGTAGAAAATAGTAGTAGTAGTAGTAGTAGCAAGTGGTAGTAGTAGTAGTAGTAGTAGCATTTAGTAGTAGTAGTAGGTCGTCGTAGTAGTAGTAAATAATAATACTAGTCGTAGTAGTAGTAGTAGTAGTAGTAGTAGTAGAGCAGTAGTTAGTAGGAGTCGAAGAAGTAGTAGTAGTAGTAGTAATGTAGTAGTAATAGTAGTAGTAGTCACAGAAATAACAGTCGTTCGCAGTAGTAGTAAGCGTCGCTCTTGTCGAGACGTAGTCGAGATAAGAAACGTAGTTAGTACTAGGTATTACTACAGTCACTAGTAGTCGTAGTAGTAGTAGTCAGTAGAGTAATAGTAGTAGTAGTTAGTAGTAGTAGTAGTAGTAGTAGTAGTAGTCGTAGTAGTAGTAGAAGGAGTAGAAATAGTAGTAGTAGTAGTAGTAGTAGTAGTAGTAGTAGTAGTAGTAGTGGTAGTAGTAATCGTAGGTAGTAGTAGGAGTAGTGAAAGAAGAAGTACTAGTAGTAGGACTAGCACTAGTAGTAGGGGTAGTAGTAGTAACAGTAGTAGTAGTAGTAGTAGTAGTAGTAGTAGTAGTAGTAGTAGTAGCAGTAGCAGTAGCAGTAGTAGTAGTAGTAGTAGTAGTAGTAGTAGTAGTAAGTAGTAGTACTGGTAGTAGTAGTAGTCGTAGGTGGTGGTAGTAGTAGTAGTAGTAATAGTAGTAGTAGTAGTAGTAGTAGTAGTAGTCGTAGTAGTCGTAGTCGTAGTAGTCGTAGTAGTAGTAGTAGCGGTAGTAGTGGGAGTAGTAGTAGTAGAAGTAGTAGTAGTAGTAGTAGTAGTAATAGTAGTAGCAGTAATAGTAGCAGTAGTAGTCGTACTGGTAATAGTAGAGTAGTAGTAGTCGTAGTAGTAGTAGTAGTAGTAGTAGTATTAGTAGTAGTAGTCGTAGTGGTAGTAGTAGTAGTAGTAGTAGTAGTATTCGTAGGAGTAGTCGTAGTAGTCGTATTAGTAATAGTAATAGTAATACTAGTAGTAGTAGTAGTAGTAGTAGTAGTAGTAGTAGTGGTAGTAGCAGTAGTATTAGTAGTAGTAGTAGTAGTAGTAGTAATAGTAGTAGTAGTAGTAGTATTAGTCGTAGTAATCGTAGTAGTAGTACTGGTAGTAGTAGTAGTAGTAGTAGTAGTAGGAGTAGTAGTAGTAGTAGTAGTAGTAGTAGTAGTGGTAGTAGTAGTAGTCGTAGTCGTAGTAGTAGAAGTACTATTTGCACTGATAATGGTAGGAGGGATGATGGCAGTGGTGGTAGTGGTAGTAATACGAATAATAATAATCGTAGCAGTCGTAGTAGTAGTAGTAGTAGTAGTAGTAGTAGTAGTAGATGGTCGTCGTAGTAGTAGTAGTAGTAGTAGTAGTAGTAGTAGTAGTAATCGTAGTCGTAGTCGTAGTAGTAGTAGTAGCAATAGTAGTAGTAGTAGTAGTAGTCGTAGTAGTAGTAGTACTAATACTCGTAGTATATGTACTAGTACTAGTACTTGTAACAATCGAAATAGTCGTAGTCATAGTCGTAGTAGCCGTAGTAGTGGTAGTGGTAGTGGTCGTAGTCGTAGTAGTAGTAGTAGTAGTAGTAGTAGGAGTAGTGGTAGTAGTAGTAGTAGTAGTAGTAGTAGTAGTAGTAGTAGTAGTAGTAGTAGTATAGTAGTAGGAAGAAATCGTGTTCGTAGTACTTGCCGTAATACTGGGAAACGTAACAGTCGTGGTCGTAGTCGTCGTCGTCGTAGTAGTCGAAATTGTAGTGCTATTTGTAATGCTCAACAAGAGCAGCCGTAGTACGCGTAGTTTAAAGTAGTACTAGGAGTACTCAAAGTAATACTTGTTGTCGTCGGCGTAGCAGTAGTGCGTGTAGAAATAATAGCACTCGTAGCAACAATGGTAACGAAGACGTAGTAGTAGTAGTAGTAGTAGTAGTAGTAGTAGTAGTAGTAGTAGTGGTAGTAGTAGATAGTTTGGGGGAAATTGCAATCATAGTAATACAAGTCGTAGTCGTAGTAGTAGTAGTGGTAGTAGTAGTAGTAGTAGTAGTAGAAATAGTAGTAGTAGTAGTAGTAGTAGTAGTAGTCGTAGTAGTAGTAGTAGTAGTAGTAGTAGTAGTAGTAGTAGTAGTAGTAGTAGTAATAGTCGTAGTAGTAGTAGTAGTAGTAGTAGTAGCAGTAGTAGCAGTCGTGGTCGTAGTAGTAGAAGTAGTAGTGATAGTAGTAGTAGTAGTAGTAGTAGTAGTAGTCGTAGTAGTAGTAGTACTAGTAGTGGTAGTAGTAGTAGTAGTAGTAGTAGTAGTAGTAGTGGTAGTAGTAGTAGTAGTATTAGCGGTAGTAGAAATAGTAATAGTACTAGTGGTAGTGGTAGTTGTAGTAGTAGTGGTACTCGTAGTAGAATACTCGTAGTAGTCGTGTAGTAGTAGTAGTAGTAGTCGTAGTAGTAGTAGTAGTAATAATAATATAGTAGTCGTAGTAGTAGTAGTAGTAGTAGTAGTAGGGTAGTAGTAGTAGTAGTAGTAGTAGTAGAAGTAGTAGTCGTAGTAGTAGTGGTAGTAGTAGTAGCAGTAGTAGTAGTAGTAGTACTACTACTACTAGTCGTAGTAGTAGTCGTAGTAGTAGTAGTAGTAGTAGTAGTAGTAGTAGTTGTAGTAGTAGTAGTAGTAGTAGTAGTAGTGGTAGTAGTAGTAGGAGTAGTCGTAGCAATAATCGTGGTAGTAGTAGTACTAGCAATCGTAGAAGCAGTCCTAGTGGTTGCAGCAGGAACAAGGGTAGCAGTAGTAGCAGTAGTAGTAGCATTAGTAGCAGTAGATCGAGCCCGTGTAGCCTTGTCGCGCGCACAATGTCGTCAAGCATCGCTGTCAGGCGCGGGAGAGTTTGGCTGGTCAGGAGCAGGTCGTCGGCAAGGCGTAATTAGGTTGGTCAGCGTGGCGGTGCTCGTGAATCCCTTCAACTCCCTTCCTTTTTTGCTGCCATTCGGAAACCAGCGGTCCAAGGATGCATTGTAGAAGAGCGTTGAAGAGTAGGGAGCTGAGTGGGTATCCCTGCTTCGTGCCCCGCAGGAGGCTAAAGGGTCTGCTGCTGACGTCTGTCCCCACCGTGGCTGTCTGTCCCTCATAGAGCTGTCGGAGTAGTGCAACGCATCCAGGTTGGACCCCTTGTGCCTTCAGTGCTGCCCATATGCTCTTGTGCTCAACTGAGCCGGAAGCTTTTTTGAAGTCAAGTGCTACGACCCACAGGTTTTGGCCCCATTTGTTTGCGCGCTCGCGCAATAAACAAAAGGTAAAGAGGTGGTCAGTGGTCGAGTGGCCTGGTCTGAAGCCCGCCTGGTCGGCAGTCTGGTGTGAGTCAAGCGTCAGTTGTAGCCGGTTGTACAGTAGTCGGCTGAAGAGCTTGCACAACAATGGTATCGTGCAAATGGGGCGGTAATTTCGTGGAAGCGCGAGATCTCCACTTTTTGGTATGACTGTGATGACTGTGCTCTTCCAGCAGGCTGGCGGCGGGGCTTCGCGCTGCAGGATCGTGCTGTAAAGGTGGAGAAATGCACCTCTGAATTCCTCTGTGCCTTCTTTCAGCATCTCTGCGCGGAGGCCTTTCGTGTCTGGGGCTTTACCAAG
>CAUYUJ010020573.1:27500-50000 GCA_963575745.1 Prorocentrum cordatum | reverse complement strand
ACACCCTGTGCTCGTCCGTGGAGTTGATGCAGGTGTCGGGCAATCGCACCCCGTTGAGCTCCACAACGGTCTGAGCAGGGCTCGGCGGCTCGAAGTGGGCGTTGCAGAGGTTCCAGTCCACACGTGTCCCATGCTTCTTCCAGGGTTCGTCAGAAGCGTTGGAAGCGTTGCCTCCGCAGACGTCGTCGAAATCGAAGCAGCACGTCTGCTCCTGAATGCACTCGGAGTCGCACTGGCAATCCTGAGAGCCGCTGTAGCCACCGCACCCGTAGTCCTCGCAGGACGCGTTGAGGGTCTTGGGCAAGCAGACCGCCTGGAAGTCCGAGCAGCAGTCGCCGCGGTCTTCACAGTTCGTGTTGCACTGACACTCCTGTTCCTCGTTGAAGTCCCTGCACCCAACGATTGCGCAGAAAACTTCTGTTGTCGTGCTTGTGCTAGTCCACGTCGTGCTCGTAGAGTTGGCCACTATCTGCGGGACCGTGGCCAGACATAGCAGAAGACGCCTCCAAGACATCTTGAGCTAGAATGGCAACGGAACTCCTGGTGGCCAGTGCCGGGAAGGGAGAGAGGCTCAATACGGATGTTCCCTGGTATCCTGGAAAGTGCAGCTCCGGTCAGAGCGCGATCTCATCCTCGCCCATCACAAACCACAACCCAGGGACTTACCCAACCCATGCACAACAAGGGGCAACGGCAGCAGGCCAGTCCACGAAGACCAGCTGTGTGCGCAAGCTGCACAGTGCAGCCTGCGTGGTGCATTCCCTGTGGTGCACATTGCATGGTGCAGCCCGTGGTGCAAGCTCCGTGGCCGTAGCCATGTGGTGTAAGGATATGTGGCGATATCCATGCGGCGGCAGCGGCTGCGCAGCTGGCAGGCGGCCAGGGGCCGCGAGGTCCCGCTCGGAGGGGCGCGCCGGCCTGCGCTCCGCAGCGCCTCCCAGGAGCTCACGAGAGTGGCGACGATTTTTTGTGCAAATTGGCAGCGTCCAGTGAGCGCAGGGTCTCATCCTCCTCCTATCCTCCTCCTCCTCCTCCTCCTCCTCCTCCTCCTCCTATCCTCCTCCTCCTCCTCCTCCTCCTCCTCCTCCTCCTCCTCCTCCTCCTCCTCCTCCTCTGGGTGTGCGAAGGGGCGCGCCCGTTGCTCCGCTGGCAGCCTCCAGGGAGCGCAGGGTTCCGTCTGGGTGCGGGGGAGGCCGCGTTCGGCTAGAGCTCCCGGGAGCTCTCGGAGCTGGGCAATGGCGCAACTGGCAGCGCCGACGTATATGTCCCGTCTAGATTCGCGCAGGGCCGTACTCGGCTGGACCGCCCTGGAGCTCACGAAATTACACCCTGGCGGCAGAACGCCCTGAACAACATACTTCTGTAGTACCAGTGGGCGTTAGACTTTACTGTCGATACGGGAGGCCATACTGGAGAACAGATGGCGTGTTCCAAAACACCTAACCCAAACTGTTCTCATCTCTTTGGGGTGCATCTTTCACTTCCGCCGCCTTACGCCGGCCTACCGCTGGCTTCAGAAACCGCCCCGTTTTTAGTTCCGCCGCCTTCCGCCGACCTTCCGCAACCTTCCGCCCAGGAAGAGATGCCAACTCCTTCGATCCTCGAAGACGAGGCCCTTTCTGGAATGACCCATATGGACGATCACACGGAAAACCAAAAGGAACACCGTGAGGGAGACCATACAGGAGACCATACAAGGGGGCCATGAAGGAGACCATGAGGGAGACCGTGAGGGAGACCAGAAGCGATATTATACAAGACAGGAATCCACAAAAAAAGCCCGAAAGGATACCATACATGAGACGATCAGGGAGACCAGAAGGGGAACCACACGGGAGATCACACGGGAGACCATACGCGGGAGACCATACGGGAGACAATACGGGAGACCATAAGGGACTCCACAAGGGACTCCATAATGGAGACCATAAGGGAGACGTTCAGTACTACCATAAAAGAGACCATACAGGAGACCATCAAGTCACCGATTCAGGGGTCGGGGGCGACCTCGCCCTTCTTGCTTACCATATATCGAACCCTTACAAACTCGTTAGGGGCACATCGACAGCTGCGCAGTTGGCAGCGCCCAGGGAGAGTGAGGTCCCGATTGGATGCGCGAAGGATCGCGCTCCAGGGCCCCTCTGGAGGTGGCGAGACTTGCGCAGCTGGCAGCACCCAAGGGCCGCGACGTCCCGTTTGGATGCGCGAAGGACCGCGCTCCGCTGGAACCCCCAGGAGCTCGCGAAATTGGAAACAGTTGCGCCGTTGGCAGCGCCCGGGGAGGTGAGGTAGGCACGTGGGTGGCAGGAGGCGGGAGGAGGGTACGGTGGCAGGCGGGAGGAGGAGGGGCAGCAGTATCTTTATCCAGAACGTGTGCCCGACACGGGAGGGTTTGGGGAAAACGACGGCCAGGATTTCGGAAAGACTGCTGCTGCCGCCCAGAGGGCCCAAACAGCCGCCTCAACGCAACACGGAAAAGGCCAGCTCGACGCGCCTGGCAGCGCCGAGCCTTCGGCAGGATCTGTGGCCGAACGGGCAGACTCCGCCGCCCTCGTAAGCCCACATCGCCGCCATCTTGCAACGGTGCCTCCCTGGCGCCCAGCTTCCCAGCGCTTGGGAGTTTCGGGGCAGGCGGCCCGACATCGTTATTCCAAATGCGCGTCCCCAGTGGGCCTGGTTTCCCCAGCGCCACCAGCCAATCGCCTCTAACTCGGGGTGGGGCGCCACGGGACCCGACGGAAAGGGCACCGGTCCCCACCTGGGCAGGCAGAACGGCCAGCGGGGACGACCCTTCCCCGATGGGGATGGGAAGTGGTCTTTCGATGCTGTGGGGGGTTGACCGAGGCCTGGACCGGCCCGCCGAAGGGCTGAGCTGAACCCTGCCCTGCCGCGCGATGCAGGAGGGCTCTGCCTCCTGGCGCCAGAGCCCCTCGGCGCCTCGCCTGCCAGTGCCTCCCGTTGCCCGCGATCTTCCTGCCCCTCCTGCTGCTGCTGCCGCCCCCACTCGTCCTCAAACTCGTGCTCCTCCTCCTCCTCCTGCTGATTCATGGGCAATGCCCGCAGTGCTCCCTCCTCCCTCCTCCTCCCTCCTCCTCCTCCTCCTCCTCCTCCTCCTCCTCCTGCTCCTCCTGCTCCTCCTGCTCCTCCTGCTCCTCCTCCTCCTCATCCTACTTTCACCTTCTCGCCTGCCGGTGCGCACCATCCCCGCGAACCTGTTCCTCTGCTCACACGCACGCACCGCTGAAATCCGAAGACTCCGAGCGGCCGACCCTACCACCTACTTAACAGCAGAGAGTAAGCGGCGAAACTCAAGGAGAAAGGGAAGAGAAGAGGGAAGAGAAACGAGAGAGGGAAGGAAGAGAGATACTGAGAGAGCTGCCCCCCCCAGCATCTGAAGGCACAGCTTCGCCGCGTCGCCCGCCATGCGGGCGAAACGCAGGAGGGGGGGGGGGACGGGGGGCCGATGCCTGCAACCACCTGCTGCTGCAATCCTCGCATGCTCCTCCTTCGATCTCACATTCCTTTGGGACTCCCCTATACGGGCAACTGCCATTCACTCTATCCAGCGCCCTGGACTGGAAGGGGAGCCCGAATGAAAGAAGTGCCTGTTGTGGTGCTGTTATAGAGCTGTTGTCAGATCAAAAACCTCACCAGCTCCACAGGCACCTCAAACCAAGTGCGCTTCGTCCGTGACGTTCTGACCCATGGGGCGCAGCTTGACCTTGTAGCCGTGGCCCTCTTCTCGAGGACGGCCTTCGGGGGAGATGGCCCTCTAGGCAGGAGGTGTGTCCGGGGCGTTCCCCTTGGGAGGGGAGGCCTGAAAACAGGATGCCTGCGACCGTCTGCGCCCCTCTATTTGGAGGTTGACGGCAGGGCAGGCTTCGGGCGCGCCCTGGGAGCAGGGGGCGGCGGCGGCGGGGCCCTCGCTCCTACCTCCGGCACCGCCTTCGGCAGCGCGATCCGCTCCTGCGGCGGCTCCTGCTGCTGATGTGAGTGGTGTTGCTGGTGCCCGTCGGAGGGGAAGCCCGAGTAGTCCACCCCATTGAAGGTCCAGCAGAAGTTGGGCAGTTCCATGCCTGTCAATACCTGCTGCTGCAAAGTGGAGCGGGTCTTTTTCCGTTGTCGTGAGTGAGGCCCGCCAGGTCTGACTGGGCCCGCTTTTGGCGCCAAGGCGATGCATTGGCCTGCGAGGTTCTCAGCGCGCGGATCTCGCCCGGAGCGAAGCCCGCCATAGCTGCTCCGCAGCGCATTGTAGATCGGACTCCCGTCGAGAAGAAGCGGCCCTTCACCTGCTTGATCTTGGGTTCTTTTCTCGCGGTGGAGTCGGATTGCCCTGGTCATCATCGTGATCAGCCTGCGCTTGCGGAGAGGCCTTGCCCGACGGTTCTTGGCGTGCTTGCTGGCCGGGGAACAATGTCTAGATTCTCCGCGGCCCAAGATTTCGTGCCTGCCAGTCGCTGCAATGCCGCCTTTGCCTTATCCGCAATTTGCGCAGAGCTTCCTGCTATGCTGATCGTCGGCGTGGCTAGCTTCGGCATGGCCTTATCTAGCTCCTCCGTCATTATGATCGCATGTGCAGCAATATTTTCCAGCATTGATACCACCGACAGGCCCGAACAGGTTTGTGCAACCAAGTGAAACGACTGTACTCATGACGGGTATACGGAAAGCCTTGGCTTCGCACGTCGCCAGACTGCCGCCTGCCGCGACGCCCCTATCTGAATAGACCTGGGACGAGAGGGCCCCGCTTAGCAGTGCCCGACGTGGCCAGCGGTACATGTTAGTAGAATACATAAGCACGCGCATGCAATACTTCCTACTCCTGCCATGCTTCCATGGGGCATAGTAATCAACCACTTCGTATAAGCTCTTCAGATCCCGCGGCGCCGCTAGATATTGCCCTGCACCAGCTGCTGCGTCGCTGCGAGCTGCTTGCCTCCATGCTGTATGTTCTGGATTTCTACTCTAGCCCGCACTGGCCTCTGGACCTGGCCCATGATCCCGCCCCCAGTCCTTGCACTGCCTTGCTGCAATCTTGCCGTGGACCCTCACCGTGACTGGGAGAAAACCTGTGCATCTGCGTCCTCCTCCTTCGCGCGTCAGTGCTAGTAGCTGCCGGAGAGCGCGCTCGTTGGGGGGCTTCCCCAAGCGCGTCCATTAAGGTATATATCGGACCTGGTGCTTCCAAACATTCTTCGAAGCGACCAAAACCGACGCGGCGAGGATGATATCAGTCGGGCTGACGCGTGCGAACTTTGAAGGCTGCTGCCAGTTTTCTGAAATTGACAGGTGGCAATGCCCCTGGGACATCGCACGCTCCGCGCCGCTGCATCCAGTCTGGCTTCGGGGATTGGGTTGGGGTAGCCGCCCACTTTAGCGACCGCGACTGCCATGTCACCTGCCCGAATTCTGACAAAGACGAAGATGGTCAGTGATCTGTGCTGGTGGTCTCCTTTCCCAGCTGACGCTTCACCTTCAAGTGCCGAAGTGCTAGCTGGCCCTCCTTCGCATGCACGTCGCTCTTCCCATGTGCGCTGCTGCTGCTTCTTGCCTTTCCCCCGGCTAGACTCTTGCAAGTTGGCAAAGAAGGTGAGAGGAGCACTGGGCAGGGAGGCAGGTTCTGGCGACTGAGGAAGTGCTCGCGGGAGGGCCCGCATTTCCTCGGGAGCTGGAAGAGGGGGGCTAGGAGTCGATCGAGGTGAGCTCTCTACTTGGATGTGCAAGTTGGGGCGCGGAAGTAGATGGGGCGTATCTCAGTGAATCTGTCCACCGCCGAGGCTAACGCTCGCTCCGGCATGGATCTGTCGTCTTGCTTCGTCATCCATAGTTTGGCCAGATGGGGCCTCCGCGCATGCGGGGCGGCCCCCAAGCGTCTTGCCCTTGGGCGGGGGGGCCTGGGTAGCCTCGCGCGCTTCTTGCCGGCGCCTCTCATTCCACTCCGAAGAGACCTGATCTAGAAGAGCGAGCCCGTCCTGATAATCGCTGCCAGCTGGATCCACAGAAGGGTGCATATCCTCGGCCTTCTGGCACTTATCGAGCAACCTGTGCAACTTCTCTTTTCGGTCCGCGTAGTCTGGCGGGGCCCTGGCTGGGCCGATGGCTCGACTGCTGGGGCCTTTCTCGTGCGCCTGTCTGTTGCGAGTGCCGCGATATCCTTAGTTGCCCAACGAAGCGTGAGAGCCACGTACCTGCGGGGCCCCAGGGGGGCATCTAGGTCGGCGGCCACCTTGGAGACCGCATGTGACAGGAGACTGGATGCCAGAACCTAATCTACTATGGATTCATGTTGTCCCGACTTTGACGCGGGGATCGCATCGTCTGCCTGCGCGCGGCCGTCTAGCTGGATGAGCTCGACATTATCGAACAAATCATGTACCAGGATGTTGAAATCGTCCCCCTTACGATATGGGAGTGCCCATGATTCGACACATCCTGCCCCGCGCTTTTCACGCATCCCATGTTCTCGCCCAAGGCCGACGGAGTAACTGGCGACGATGACGACGCTCGCAGTGCTAATGACACACTTACCTCCTCGACTTGGGGTGACCAAGGTACCGCTCGATAGTCGCCCATGTTTTCCTGGAAAGCCGTCTGCCCCGAAAAGATTCCATCCTTTCCTCCTTTGTGCTGATGCAACATCCTGATGCTGCTGCCCGCGCAACTTGTGTTCCTGCACCAGCGCGACATCTGCATCAATGCCCGAGAGTGCCTCACCCTTTTCGCCGTGGTGGCGCGTTGGCGCGACGATGGAGAAGTCGGGGGGGGGGGGGGGGCGCGGGGCGACGGCGCCGCCGGCTGCCCCTCGACTTCGAGGGCGGCGCCGAAGGGCCCGAAAACCCTTCGCAGAGGTACAGGGGGGGAGTCGGCAAGGGGCGTCTCCTGCTCCTCCTCCTGAGCTGACTGCTGATGCTGAACCTGTGTTGCCACTGGCAGAGTCCGCTGACTGGGGGCATCCTGGTGCAGCTGCTCCTGCTGGGGGTGGTGCTCCTCCTCCTGCTGCTGCCACTGCGCCCCCCTTTCCCAGGGCTCCGCCCTCTCTGACCTGCAGCCCATGCCCTTGTGCTTCGTTCCCTTTGCCACTGGCTTCGGCGCATACTTTCCCACCAACTGCGCATGCGCCTTTGGAGTGGCTCGTGGAGGGGCCGACTCACGAAAAAAACACGGGAATTCTGAAGCTTGACCAAGGGCGCGCCAATGTCCATCCACATCTTTTGGCCTCTTCTGCCCGTTGGTGTAGTCTCTCTCTCTCTCTCTCTCTCTCTCTCTCTCTCTCTCTCTCTCTCTCCCTCTCTCTCTCTCTCTCTCTCTCTCTCTCTCTCTCTCTCTCTCTCTCTCTCTCTCTCTCTCTCTCTCTCTCTCTCTCTCTCTCTCTCTCTCTCTCTCTCTCTCTCTCTCTCTCTCTCTCTCTCTCTCTCTCTCTCTTTCTCTTCGTCGAGTTCATCGAGGGCTTCATCGGCGTACTATTAGCATGAGAATGGGGATAGTGTTCACACTGCCTTCTTCGTCCTCGCCCTCGCCCTCTCCCCGCAAACCTTGGTCCTGGAGCTTCGACTGATATCCTGCCGAACTACGCTCATTACCGGGATGAACTCCGAAGGCCTCGAGAAGGGCTTACAATTTCCTCTCACTGCCCCTGTCTGGGACATGCTCCTGGAGACGCTTCGCCTGCTGGTGCTGGGCCGAGATGATCTCGGACTGCGCAGTTTCTGAATGTTCCTGGAGGTGGTCCTTTTGGGGCTGAAGGGGCTCCATGATGACAGGCGCGTCTTGAACTTTACCCGGGAGTTTCTCAAGTCGCTTCTGCTTGTTGTTGATCGCTATTTCTCCCCGGCGTAAAACTTGCGACGGAGGCTGCCGTGCCGAACGTTCCTGCTGCGCCGAACCCACCGACGCCTCAAACTGGGAAACTACTTCTGGATCAACTTGCGCTTGCTTGGGCTGGGCGAGGGTGCATTGCGCGCTCTGCTCCAAAGACTGGGCCCCCGGGCGGTGGGGGGCTTGACCTTATGTTGGCTTGGGCGGGCGATCTCCCCCTGCCCCATGGTCTCGTAACTGGGCGTGGTTTTGGTCGAGGCTCCGCTGCCGCCCGTTGCCGAAACCGTTTTCCACCTTGGCCCCCTGTCTCTTTTTCGGCGCCCTTTCCCTTGGATGTGGCCCCCTTGCACAAGCCGGACTGACGTGCAGCTCGCCCCCCTTCCGAGATTTCCTGCGTGCCTGCCCTTCCATTGACTGCCCGAGAATCTGGGTGCTGGAGGTTGCTGAGGAAATTGAGGTCGATGGGGCATGACAACGGCAACGCATATTATACCACGGGGTCTTCTTCTCCCCACAATTAGACCACGCCGCACACACGCCGCTATGGCTGGACGTGGAGGCGCGCGGACACGGAAGAGAACGGGATTGCGGCCCCACGAAACCGAAATCAAAAGGTCAGAGCCCGCTGAGCGAGGTTGGGAAGCTCAGTGGCAGGCCCCCCGAGCCAAAATGGTTCCCATATCCCCCCGAGGGCCCGATGTTGGTGGAGGTGGGGGATAGTCCTGGCCCCTGCGATGGGGCTCGAACTCCCCCCATCGCTCAGAGGTCGTTATCGAAGTGCTGGCCGAATTGGTCATTCGCGAACTTGGGCCTAACCCCTCGCCCTGCCAGGGTGGGCCGCGCCCTGGGACCTACCGCCTCGCCCCGCGGGGGCGTCGAGGTCTTGTGGCGGCCGTCGGAGTGCTCGCCGTGCGAGTCGTCCTGGGGCCGCGCGTTCTCGTAGCAGCTGTCGTCGTGGAGCTGCTCGCGCCTTCTGTGGTCCGTCTCTCGCTGACCGTGGGCCTCGTTCTGATCGAGTTGCAGGAGGGGCGCCCACATCGTGTCAGCTGCGAGCACGGCGCTCGGGTTGTCGGGGACCCACTCGGCCGTGTCATCGCCGTCGAGGGATGCCCAAGCTTTGGCGGCGGCGGCCCTTCGCGCGTCGCCGCCTTCTCTCGAGTGCCATCGTTGAAAGCCCACGTAAGCCGAGAGCTCGGTGATCGAAGCCTCAGCGAAGGAGGTCTGCAGATCCGTCGGGAGCGCGGCGAACGCGGCGGGAGCGCCCATCACCTGCACTAGGGTTAGGCGCGCGCGCAGGATCGCCTGGTGTTCCGAGGTGGCGAGGTTGTCCTCGAGATCCCCCTCGAGCCCGTCCTCGAGGTCATCCTCGAAGACTGTCAACGGCCTGCGTGCAGATGGAGGGATCAGGCCGCTTTCCCAAGTGCTGGCTGCGCCAGTCGTCTCCTCGTCGTTCCCCCTCTTTGCTCTTCGTCGTCGCCGCTTTTTCTTCTCGCGCTCGGGGCAGTTGGGGGTTGTTTGTGCGGCCCCCCACCGCGCGGGGTCCTCCTGCGCGCCCCCGTTGCTCGCCTCCGCCTCGACGGTGTTCTGGCGCCTGCCCTGGCCGCGCTCGGTGCGCAGCTGTTCGCCATTGACCTTCTGGTCGTCGTCCTTCGCGGAGCCGGCCTGGCCGTTCGCGGTGCTCACCTCCGCCTCGAAGGTGTTCTGGTGCCTGCCATGGTTGCGCTCGGTGCTCTGCTGGTTGCCGTAGGCCTCCTGGGCGCCGTCCTCAAAGGAGCTCGCCTTGCCGTTCGCGGTGCGCACCTTAGCCTCGAAAGTGTTCTGGCGCCTGCCCTGCCTCTCCGCGGTGTGCAGCTGGTCGCCGCACGCGTCCTGGGCGTCGTTGGAGCCGTCCTCTGCCTCCGTCTTGGTGCGCGGCTGGTTGCCGTTGGCCTCCTGGTCGTGGTCCTCCGTGGGGCTGGCCTGGCCGTTCTCGGTGCTCGCCTCCGCCTCGAAAATGTTCAAATGCCTGCCCTGGTTGCGCTGGGTACGCTGCTGGTTGCCGTTCGCCTCCTGGTCGCCGTCCTCCGTGGAGCCGGCCTGGCCGTTCGCGGTGCTCACCCCCGCCACGAAGGTGTTCTGGTGCCTGCCCTGGTTGCGTTCGGTGCTCTGCTGGTTGCCGTAGGCCTCCTGGTCGTCGTCCTCCGTGGAACTGGCCTGGCCGTTCGCGGTGCTCGCTTCCGCCTCGAAGGTGTTATGGTGCCTGCCCTGCCTTTCTTTGGTCTCGAAAAGCTCGGCGTTGTTGCGGCGCGCTGTGGCAGCGCGCGCTGCCTCCTCCGCCGTGCGACGAAGGCAGTGGGCCGAAGGGTAGGCGACCCCAGGCGAATACTGGCGCTGCTGGTGCTGCTCCTCGTGGCCGTACTGCGGCTGGATCGCGCCGTGCTCGAGGGGCACGAAGACATCGGCCTCGGCCCTCAGCTTCGACGAGACCCTGTGGGGGTTGCTTGGGCGGCTGAGCCTCGGCCCACGCCGCGCCTTCCGCCAGCTGGCGTCAGGAGCTCCTGGTGCAGGCAGGCGGCGAGCATGGGAGGCGACGTTCCGTCGCAGTATTTTGGGATGCTCGATGTCCTGGTCCGAGAGCTGCGCGTTCAGCACGGGCGCGACGAAGGCGAGCCGCCTGGTGGTCTCAGGCGTGGCGTTGTATAGTGACTCCAATTCTTGCAGCCGCGCTGCTTGCTTCCATACCAGTCGTTCCCGTGAGAGCCGGGCCCAATGCTGAGCCTCTCGTCGTTCGCGGTGTGACGGCCATCTGGTGCCGCCGGCCGGCTGAGCTTTGGCCGAACTCCCCGTCGCCATGCCTGCCACGCGCCATGCCATGACTGGTGAGCCAAGATGGTCCGAAAGCGGGCAAGAAATTGGCTTAAGCCAGAATGGCTACGGAACCCCTCCTCCTCCTCCTCCCCCTCCTCCTCCTCCTCCTCCTCCTCCTCCTCCTCCTCCTCCTCCTCCCCCTCCTCCTCCTCCTCCTCCTCCTCCTCCTCTTCCTCTTCTCCTCCTCCTCCCTGCTCCTGCTCCTGCTCCTGCTCCTGCTCCTGCTCCTGCCTCCTCCTCCTCCTCCTCCTCCTCCTCCTCCTCCTCCTCCTCCTCCTCCTCATCATCATCATCATCATCATCATCATCATCATCATCATCATCATCATCATCATCATCATCATCATCATCATCATCATCCCCCGCAACAGCTGCCGGAGCAGGATCGCGGCGCCTGGCGACTTTTCGGGCTGGTTCCCTGAGCGCCTGCGGATATGGCGGCGGCCCGCCCAGGATGAGGAAGCAGCAGGGCAGTGACGATGATGATGATGATGATGATGATGATGATGAGGAGGAGGAGGAGGAGGAGGAGGAGGAGGAGGAGGAGGAATTGGGCATCACAGGAGGAGGAGAAGGATGAGGATGAGGAGGAGGAGGAGGAGGAGGAGGAGGATGAGGAAGCAGCAGGGCAATGAAGATGGTGATGATGATGATGATGAAGATGACAAGACATGATGATGATAATCTGGGCATCTGGGCATCCGACATGTCTGCGCTCGCGCCGGGCGTGCCAGGTCAACTGGCTCAGGGGAAGGTAGACTCGAAGACACGGTCGAGGGCCGCATACGCACGAACGCCTTGGATGTCCATGCCACACATCTCAACATGACCAAATGAGCTACCGAACAATTCAGAGCAGTAGGGTGTAATGCAACGACGCGTCCTCTCTCCGTTTTGACAATACCCAGTCGGGCAGGCTAGGAAGTTCAGAGATACCATCATCAGCAGGGAAGCGCTGTCATACTTGAATTCCCAAGCGCATTTCATAATCGCGCCGCCCTCCCAGGGCAAAAGGTCCACGCCTTGGCTGCTTCAGTGTCTGATTATGTTGCACGCGGTTTTGGTTACGCGGAAACTGTCTGGGCGATGTGGGGGTCTGAGGTCGTCTCCAGGCTGCGCCCGCTGGACGCGTTCCCTGTGATGCACTGGGGACGCGTCGAAATTATATGCTCATCGTGCTCCGTCGTGCACGGTCGCTGCCTAGGAGCTCACATATTTTGCGAGTGCCGCATTCGGCTCGGTGTGTGATTTGCTTCGGGATAGAAGTTCTAAATTGCAGTTGAGGTAAGTGTTGCACTTGTACGGCGTGAATGCCCGGGTGGGGCGGTTGGGTTCATGGCGTCAAATCCGCGCCGCATGGCCGCCACCCTCTTCCCTGATTCCTGGGCTGTATGTCTTCGATGCGAAGCTCTAGGCACTGGGGCCATGGAAGGGCGGACGGCACATCTAAGCAAACCTGGCGATCTCGCGCAGAAGCCGTCGCATCTTGCGAATGACGCCTGGGGCCCATATCTTTTTTCGGAGGTGGCTGGGACCCCCCGCCCTCGAAAGCTATGCCCAAACATTCATGCTACCAGCTTGGCGAAGGGGCCGTAAGTACATGATAAGGTACTGAGGACATGAAGGCTTTGGAACATGTAAAGGGTTCGAAGAACCCAAGGGGCCAGGAAGACTTGAGGGTCCAGAAGCACCACCCCAGCCCTTACGTGGCCAGGGTGGCTATTTGGTCAACGCAATCAGCATCACCGGTATCAAAGCGCATTGGTCATGTTAGCCGTAGTGTTGAATAACATGGGTAATGGGGGGTCGGATTCGCACTGATGGCAAGCATTTCCGAAGGATCGGAAGAACTGCAAATCGTATTTTTCATGCTCCGAACATGTTTTCTTGCGCACCCCCAGGGCCCATTGAGCCGGGGATGGAGCGGGAGAGGGGGTGTCTAGAAGGTAGGGGGGCTGGGGCATGAAATACACGGGAGACCCGCAGAGGAGCCAGAATCACATTATTGGGGGGTGCTGCGTGGGAGGAGGGGGGGCTGGGGCTGGAACGACTGACATGGCCTCAGAGAGCCCAAATCGCATTTGGGGACGATCCGAGCAACATGTTTGGCGCATCGCCGAAGGGCCGAGACATCCCGCAGCCCGAAGACATCGAGACTGCCGACTCTCCGGCATGCGGAGGCCCTGATGGCTATGTTCAGGACCCGCGACCGTCAAACAACGACTCGGGATGAAACAACGGCGCCCGATGTCAAAGGGGATGGGAAGGGAACGAAGTGGAGAGTACCACGGTGATAATGCCCTTGCAAATGCGGCTGGCTGGCCAGGCTCCTATGCCCAGCGCTTCTGGCCTGGCCCAGCGAAGGCGGTCGGCCTCCTTCTCCTCCCTCCTCCTCCTCTTCCCCATCCTCCTCCTCCTCCTCCTCCTCCTCCTCCTTCCTCCTCCTCCTCCTTCTCCTCCTCCTCCTCCTCCTCCACCTCCCTCCTCCTCCTCCTCCTCCTCCTCTCCTCCTCCTCCTCCTCCTCCCTCCTCCTCCTCCTCCTCCTCCTCCTCCTCCTCCCTCCTCCTCCTCCTCCTCCTCCTCCTCCTCCTCCTCCTCCTCCTCCTCCTCCTCCTCCGCCTCCTCCTCCTCCTCCCTCCTCTCCTCCTCCTCCTCCTCCTCCTCCTCCTCCTCCTCCTCCTCCTCCTCCTCCTCCTCCTCCTCCTCCTCCTCCTCCTCTCCTCCTCCTCCTCCTCCTCCTCCTCCTCCTCCTCCTCCTCTCCTCCTCCTCCTCCTCCTCCTCTCCTCCTCCTCCTCCTCCTCCTCCTCCTCCTCCTCCTCCTCCTCCTCCTCCTCCTCCTCCTCCTCCTCCTCCTCCTCCTCCCTCCTCCTCCTCCTCCTCCTCCTCCGCCTCCTCTCCTCCTCCTCCTCCTCCTCCGCCTCCTCCTCCTCCTCCTCCTCCTCCTCTCCTCCTCCTCTCCTCCTTCTCTCCTCCTCCTCTCCTCCTCCTCCTCCTCCTCCTTCTCCTGGGCGGTCGGCGGCAGAGGCCGCAGCCCTGCAGATCCGGCCGCTCCCGCCCGGCGGGTTGGGCCGTGCGAGACCTCTCTGACACAGTGTCTGGCACAATCTTTGGCCCCCTTCTCCAATGCCTGGTCAAAAAACCTCCTGAAAGTCCCTCCGAGGGGGCCCTACTCTGCCGCCGGCCCCACTCTGCCGCCGGCCCCCTTCAAGGTCTCAAACGGCCCGGGGACGACCCAAGGGCGCCCCAAGCCGGTCCAAGAGAGTCCCGAGCAGTCCAAGAGAGCCTCCAGACGGTTCCAGATCGCTCCAAGACGCCCAAGATGGCCTCCAGACGGCCCAAGACGCCTTCAAGACGGCCCAAGAGGGCTCCAAGAGCACCCCCAAGACAGCCCCGAGAAGCAAATTTTTCAATGGTTGTTGAAGGATTTTCACGTTCACGCCATTTCGGCTTACCCACGCTCCACGACGGCCCAAGAGGCCCCCAAGATCGCCCCAGGACGGCCCAACAGGCCCCCATGACGGCCCCAAGACGGCCCAAGAGGGCCCCCAGACCGCTCAAGAGGCCCCTGGGACGGCCCAAGAGGGGCCCCAGGATGGCCCCAAGAGGAGGCCCAGAAGGGGAACCCGAATGAACATTTCGAGCTTTCGGCTCAAGAGGCCCCCAGGAGGCCCTAAGAGGCTCCCTGGAGGCCCCCAACAAACCCCAAGAGAGCCCCAAGAGGCCCCAAGAGGGCCCCAAGAGGTCTCCAAGAAGCCCCTGGGACGCCCCCAAGAGGCCCCTGGAGCGTCACGACGTGCGATGCTGCGCACCACTTCGACAAACTCCCAGGGAGCGGCCGGTGATGCGCCGCCGGCGTCCTCGATCAGCTCCTGCGTCGGGTGCCATCCCACGAGGCACGGACTCCGAGAGGCCACGGTCGAGGGCTGCCAACCGTAGCCGCAGAGAGCCCACCATCGCACAGGAGGGACTGGTCAGAGAGGCCAGTCTTGGGCTGTCAGCGCTCAGCGTGGACGCTGGACGTTGCAAGAACACAACGGAGAACACATGGACGAGGCCATTCGGGTGACCACGCCAGGCAGGTGGCGCCAGCCTAGTTCGGAGTGGCACTAACATCAGATCATCAAACTCATAAGAAGGATGCCGCCACCAGCATTCACCATGCCATGCCAATTCGCTTTCAGCGCAACAGCCGCAACCCAAATGGGTTAGACCCAGCCTCGCATCAAGTTGCACGGCCCCCGAGCGCCTCTTCATCCCCCTCCTGCTACTCCTGCCGCTGCTGGTGTTGCTGCTCCTCCTGATCTTCCTCTCGATGCTCCCCCTCCTCCTCCTTCCCCTCCTGTTCCTTCTCTTCCTCCTCCTCCTCCCTATTATTCTCGCCCCCCTCTGTTTTCTCCTTGGGCGCATCATCCTCGTCCTCCTCATGTTCCTCCTCCTCCTCCTCCTCCTCCCCTCCTCCTCCTCCTCCTCTTCCTCCTCCTCCTCGTCCAGTTCCTCTCCCGTCTCTTCCTCCTCCTCCTCTTCCTTCCTGTTGTCCATCTTCTCCTCAGCCCCCATCCAAGTTTCCAAGTTTCCAGGTGGGGCTAAGATCCGCTTCGCTCGGGGAGCAGCGCAACACATAGGCCGAAACAAAACATGTTTGAGAGGCGGCACCTCGCGCACCCTCCCTGTGCTGACGGGCGTGCTGTGGTGTTCGGGCCCCTCTTCCTGGCTCGCATGTCCAAGGGTTTCGAAGCAGCTTCGTGGCGGGGGCCCTCGTGGCAGGGCCCCAAATTCAGATGCGCTCGATGTCTGGCGAAGCAGCCACACAGGGAGAACCAAGCCTCAGGCAGCGACGCATCGGGATCCCCTCTCCGCAGACGATGCGAAGAGTGGACCTGGCGGAGATCCTGGGCAGGCCTGTGCACTTGTAGCTAGCGGCTAGCGAGGAGGACCCAATTCCTGCCACGGTCGAGACATGTCGCGCACCGCCAGCTCCTCTCCCAACGTTGAAAAACGTGCCCAGTCGGTTCGGGGCACAAGAGGAGCCGGGGACCTACTGAGGGTCTTGGCCGCTGGGCAGCGACGCGCGAAACAGAACGGAAGCTGGGGCGACCTGCAACCTCGAGCACATAGCACCTGCAAGCTCGCCCAGGATATGGAGCCTGTCCCGCTGCTGGCAAAAACGATTCACGAATTCATGGGGACTGGGATCTGTTCAGCAGCTCTCTTGGCTGTCTGGTCGGCGTCGCGGATCTCCTGCGGCCAGGGCTTGTGAGCAGGGACGTGGGTGACTCTCAGCGCGTCACCTCGACCGCGTCGCCGAAACTGGATTTCCCCAACCCAGCCTAGGAAACATCGTATTCAGGTCCTCTGGCCCTGATCAACACAACCGACTCATACATTGGGAGGCGTGCGTTTCTACATCGACCTTTTTCGGGCGGGTGTTTCAGGGGCCGCGTGGGCCAAAAACGGCATGGGCACAATCGCCGACAGCGTCCTCCTCCTCCTCCTCCTTCTCCTCCTCCTCCTCCTCTTCCTCCTCCTCCCCGCCCTCGTCCTCGTCCTCCTCCTCCTCATCGAGCTCATCCTCGTCCTCCTCCTCCCTGTCCTCGTCCTCGTCCTCGTCCTCGTCCTGGTCCTGGTCCTGGTCCTCGTCCTCCTCCTCATCGAGCTCGTCGTCGTCCTCCTACTCCCCGTCCTCGTCCTCCTCCCCGTCCTCGTCCTCGTCATCGTCCTTGTCCTCGTCCTCGTCATCGTCCTCCTCCTCCTCCTCCTTTTCCTTCTCCTCCTCCTCCTCCTCCTCCTCCTCCCCTCTCCCCCCCTCCTCCTCTCCTCCTCCTCCTCCTCCTCCTCCTCCGCCTCCTCCTCCCCTCCTCCTCCTCCTCCTTCTCCGCCTCCTCCTCCTCCTCCTCCTCCTCCTCCTCCTCCTCCCTCCTCCTCCTCCTCCTCCTCCTCCTCCTCCTCCTCCTCCTCCTCCTCCTCCTCCTCCTCCTCCTCCCTCCTCCTCCTCCTCCTCCTCCTCCTCCTCCTCCTCCTCCTCCTTCCTCCTCCTCCTCCTCCTCCTCCTCCTCCTCCTCCTCCTCCTCCTCCTCTCCTCCTCCTCCTCCTCCTCCTCCTCCTCCTCCTCCTCCTCCTCCTCCTCCTCCTCCTCCTCCTCCTCCTCCTCCTCCTCCTCCTCCTCCTCCTCCTCCTCCTCCTACTGGGCGCCTTCCTGGGTGTCTCCTCTCCGCCCACCCCTCCGCCCCTTCCCTGGAGCGCGTCCTCCGCGGCCGCCCTCTCCTCCCCGTCGTCGGCGTCCAGGGCCTGCCGCGGCCGGAGGCCCCAGGCCACTTTCGAGGACCGCCCGAGGAAGAACCGATTCCCCCCCCCCCTCGTCCTCGGGAGCCCCGATTCCTCGCCCCACTCGTCCTCGGGAACTCTCTTCCTTCCCCTTCTCCTGCTCGTCCTCCTCGCCCCCTCTTGCTTCTGGAAACTGGTCCTCGCTCTGTCCTCGCCCCCCTCGCCCTCAGGAGCCCTCCTCCTCCCCCCCCCTCCGGCTCGTCCTCCTGAGCCCCCTCCCGCTTCCAGAAGGCGGTCCTCACTCCCACGCTTTGGCTGTGAGACGGGGTCGTCGGGCGAGAGCCCCAGGCCCTGCGCCTAGGAGGACGGGAGAAGATGCGCAGAAAGAGGGCGAGGAGGAGGAGGAGGAGGAGGAGGACGAGGAGGAGGATGAGGAGGAGGAGGAGGATGAGGTGGAGGAGGAGGAGAAGGAAGAGGAGGAGGAGGAGGAGGAGGAGGAGGAGGAAGAGGAGGAGGAGGAGGAGGAAGAGAGGAGGAGAGAGGAGGAGGAGGAGGAGGAGGAGTAGGAGGAGGAGGAGGAGGAGACCAGGAGGAGGAGGAGGAAGGAGGAGGAGAAGGGGGAGGAGGAGCCAGCATGGCGAGGGGAAGCGGCGACTTTCAGGAGCAGTGCCCGAAATTCTCGGGAGAGGCGTCTGCGACCGCATCTGCTTCGCCTCGTCAGACAGCGGGCCACGAAGTCCACGATCGAGTCGATCACGAACACCATCAGTGTGATCAAGAAATCCTCATCACCAGCGTGCCCAGTAGCCGTTTCGGCGACTACCACCAGGTAAAAGGACCAGATTATGTGCTCCAGGTCGCGCTGCGCAACAATCAAGAGGTAGAAATAGGTCCCAATCAACCTCGCTAGCGCAGGCGAGGCCTTCCGAATCAGAAAAACAAGTATAATCTCCAATCGCCTCCTCGACATCTGGAGGCCAAGCTGCGAACTGAGCAGGGCTGGAGCTCTGCTCCTCATCCCGGGTTGGCGTCGCCTGGCTCGCGGGCCCTTCATCAGCATGCTGAGAATCCGCAATGGCGCCAACGTGATGGCGCCTGCCTCGGAGGGTCCAGACGCTGCCCCTGGCGCTGGCCCTGTGAGTCCTCGCCACGATGCGTCGTGCAGTCCGCGCTTGACGCCTCTGCTTTGTCGCTCCCCGACTGGTTCTTGTCCTTCGACTCCAACGGCGACGCTGGCTTGGTCACCGACGGCACTGGCGGCCACTTGGGCCCCCACGACGGCGATAGCCACGCCCACAGGAGGATAAGAAGGAGGAGGGGGAGGAGGAGGAGGAGGAGAAGGAAGAGGAGGAAGACAGGAGGAAGAGGAGGAGGAAACGGAAGAGACGGAGGAGACGGAGGAGGAGGAGAAGGAGGAAGAGGACGAATAATAGGAGGAAGAAGAGTGATTTGAGGATAATCTAGACAGCAACAGCGGGAGGACGAGGAGGATCATACTAATACATACTGAAGGATGGTGATGTTGATGCTGATGATGGTGCTGCTGATGATGGTGGTTATGCTGATGACGATGCCGATGGCGAACATGAGGATGATGGTGGTGGTGAGTGTGATGATGATGGTGGTGATGGCGCTGCTGATGATGATGCTGATGATGATGAGCGCACGTAGCTTCGGACAGCTTCGCAAAGCTTGTATCGCCCGCGGCAGCGGGCAGCCCAAGAAGTCGTAGTCATTGATGGTGCGGACGCCGCAGGCGGCGGCGAGGTAGGAGCGAAACACGATGTGAGCACTGCGGTGTCGAAGTGCTGGCCGTCCAGGACGGGGGCAAACTTGCGGACGCACTTCTCGAACTTGGATCCCGAGACCAGGGTCTTGAAGCAGACGTCGGTGCCGTGGTCGGGGCTCTCGGGGGATGCGTGCGTTTCCCTCTCGGCATGCTGCGTGCCGTTGGAGCTGAAGATACGGGTCTCGATCTTCTCGATCCCGGAGATCATTTTCGCAGCATCCCTGTCCCTCTCATCGCTCTCAGTGTTGAGCTCTTTGAGATAGTGTTCCTCGGTCCTCTCCAACAGCGCCTCGAGGGTGGCCATTTTCGACTCCATATTATGCTGCAGCGTACTGGTCTGCGTGCCCGTCATCTTGAAAGTCTCCTCAATCATGGTGATCTTGGCCTGGCACTGCAGGAGGTTGGTCGTAAGCTCTGTAGCATCGCCTTCATGATTTCGTTGGCGACGGCGCCAAGCGCGTCCCTGATCACGAAGTTCACGTTCATAGCAGTCTGGACATTCTCGCCGATTGCCGTAAGGAGCGCGCCGGAAGTCTTTAGCATGTCCGCGACCAGCCGCCCCAAAGTGTCGTGCAGACGCTTGTCGGAGGACTCCATGACGCGGTCCATCTCCATTCTGTGGAATCGCGCGCAAAGGGAGGGATAATGGTTTGAACCAGAACGGCGGTACGACCCAGCACACTTGGAAAAAGCAGGCCCGCCCTTTGGGGTCGTCCTGGTACTCGATGCTGGCTTGGTGCCTGAAGTCGTCGTCAGTGTCCGTGTTGAGCAGGTGGGAGTTCTTCAGCGTACGCTTGTCCTCAAAGATTCTGTCGAGGTGCAGCCCCCGATTTGCCGTGGCGCTGCCGTCCACAATGTCTGCCCAGGACCTTCTTCCAGGCTAAGCCAGACGCCAGTTGCGATGCCTCGCAACGTTGCCATGCTTGTTGATGGAGTGAAGCTGCTGTGCTTCAGCAGCTATAGTGGCGCCGCTGTGCAGGGCCGCCGCTTTGATGTCATTGCCCTTGCGCCCGTGGATACCCGCATGCAGCTCCAGCGATTCTGTCATTTTTAAAAAATTGTATACACTTCTCGATTTGTGCGTGTCATCCTTGCGCAGGGGCCATGCTAATCTTCTCTGTATCGTTCCAATATTAACGGATGATCCCCGAAGGGAATCCTCCAGCGATTCTGTCATGTTAGTGGTCGTCACAAGAGTTTTGGCTTCAATCCGAACGGGTTCAGGGACGAGTACGTGGACATGTTCGGCTGGTCGGTCACGAACGTAGCCGAGCCGACGAGCGCGGCACGTTGATGGACAGCCTTGAGAGAACGTCGCCCACGAGGACGGAATGCGCCAGACACCGCTGTTGCAGTGGAACAGAGAGTCGACGACGCCAGCGTCTGCACCGAGGCCGTCGCCATTACAGCGAAGAAGAAGAGACGAACGAGGGAACAACGTGGTATAGCCCTCCACGCGTGCAGAGTCGCCGCTCCTTCAACATCGAAAAAGGCTTAAGCTGAAACGGCTGCATATGATGTGATGCTAATGATGTGATGATGCTGGTAATGCTTATGATGATGCTGATGCTGATGCTGATGATGATGATGCTGATGATGCTGATGCTGATGATAATAGTAGTGATGATGATGAATATGAATATGAACATGATGATGATGATGATGATGATGATGATGATGATGATGATGATGATGATGATGATGAACATGATGATGATGATGATGATGATGATGATGATGATGATGATGATGATGATGATGATGATGATGCTGATGATGAAAATGATCCTCCTCTTCCTCCTCCTCCTCCTCCTCCTCCTCTTCCTCCCTCCTCCTCCTCCTCCTTCTCCTCCCCCATCCTCCTCCATCCTCCTCCATCCTCCTCCTCCATCCTCCTCCCTCCTCCCTCCTCCCTCCTCGCCCTCGCGCCTCGGGCGCTGGGGGTACCTCGTGTGTGGCTTTGCGGGCGACCTGGCTCTTGAGGCGCCTGGCGGCGAGGTGCGCGCGGCCGCGCGCGCCAGGGGCGGCGGAGCGCCCGCGCGGAGGGCTGCGGCTCGCCCGTCGGGGGCGACGGGCCCCCCTGGGGGTGGCCTCCTCGGGGCCCCGCGGCGTCCCGCGAGGCGCTGGGTTCTTGGGCAGGGCGATGCTCGAGGGGGGGGGGAGGGGGGGGGTGCCACAACGGGGGGGGGATCCCCAGAACGTTCGTTGGTTTCGGCCTTCGCCGGGCCCCGGGGCCGTCAGAACACGACTCGGGACCGAAGAGCCGGCCCCGGGGGGGAAGGTCCAGGCCTCCGGGGAAGCTGTCTCGAGAAACCCACGACGTCGGACGTCTAGGTCGGAGAGGTGTGCGCTGCGTACACCTCCGGGGCCTCCAAAGGGCCCCCCCCTCTTTTGGGGCCCCTGTCCGTCCTGCGGCCCTGGGTCCCCCCCCTCCCCCCGTGTTGGCCCCCAGTCACGAGACGTCCGGTTGGGGGGAGGTTGGTGGGCTGCCGGGAGCAAGTCTACGCCGCCCCCCCCCTTTGGAGTTTTTGCTTGTGTCCATATTGTGCCCATGTAGCTGCAAGCAAAACTGCTTCTCCATTCCGCGTAATGTTTTGCAATTTTTGGTCTGGGCGCCCGTTGCGTCTGCTTTATTGCGTGTGGGGGGGTGGGGTGGGGCTTGGCGTGGGCTCGGTCGGCTCCGCACATAAAATATCATCTGGCCCTGGCCAGGTCAGCAAGGTCAGCAAGGTCAGCAAGGTCCTGGCGGCACTTTCGTGGGGCCCTGGGATCTGAAAGCATGGAAAAGAAATCGTAGATGGACTCGGTCGGCTCCGCACAGAAAAGATCATCTGGCCCTGGCCAGGTCAGCAAGGTCAGCAGGGTCCTGGCGGCACTTTCGTGGGGCCCTGGGACCTGCATGCACGGAAGATAGAGCGTAGAGAGGGGGCAGGAGGCCCAGGGAGCGGGCGAGGGCGCACGTCACGCGCGACGCTCGAAGAGAACTGAAACTTTCCATGTGCGCGGCGCGACGCTCGGTGTGCTGAACCCAAGAAGCGCGTGAGATCAGCGCGCGGACCAGGCACTATGAGACTACGCGCAGCCTTGGCGCGCGAAGCCAGCAGATCCATGGCGCCCAAGGTCAGCCAGTCAGGCCGAAGGAGACACGTCCGTCGCAACCGAGCCGAAGCATGCAATGTAAACCGGAAATCATCAAGAATATCCGAGGCACCGAGGCCACGCCAACCACTCCGAACGGAGCGCATCCGCGGCAACCGGGCTGAGCCAGCCAGGCCAAATAAGGCGAATCTGCGGCGACCAGGCGGACCGACCCTGTCGACGTGTGTGGGGTGTCTGTCCGGTCCCGTCTACGGGGAGCCTTCTTTCGCCCCCTCCTTCCCTTCCTCCTCTCTCGTTGGGGGAAAAGGAGACAGAGAAAGAGAGAGAGAGAGAGAGAACACCCTTCCTCGTTCGCGGAAAGGGTTCGCAGCTTGAGGTATGTCCATCCACGTCCTCATTACGTCAAAAGGAAGCCTCTTCCCTTTGTCCCTTCCCTGGCGGGGGGTGTCAAATTCGCATCGCTTCTGGGGGTCCTCCTCTCCCACGCCGGTCCTTCTCTGGCGTGCCAGTCCTCCTCGGGTCCTCCTCCCCTCCCAGGGGGGGAGGGGAGTCGGATACACATCAGTCCCCGGGGGTCCTCCTCCCCCTCCCCTCCCCTCTCCCACGCGGTACTTTCGAGGGCTGTTGGTGGGGGGGGCAGCGGAGCGGGGCCACACGCAGATTCAGATTAGACCTCGCCACCCCTGG
>CAUYUJ010020573.1:0-20000 GCA_963575745.1 Prorocentrum cordatum | reverse complement strand
GCGCTGCCGAGCGACGCGGAAGCATCTGGCGCACCTGAAGCCCGTAGGCGACGGCACGGGCACGTGGGCACCTGGGGGCGGCTCCGTGTCCGCCGTGAGGGCTGGCGTCGGCCCCCGTCGCTTGGCCCGTCGCAGCTGTCCGTGGTGCGGCGCATTCTGCGACTGGGGGCCGACAGCCTGCATCGTCCTGGACAGGAACTTGGCCACGTAAGTGACCAGCTTAAAAGAGCGCTGCACGCGCTCGCTGGCCTCGGCGTCCTTGGGGCGAAGAGAGGCGCCCGCGCGACCGCGCCCAGCTCTTGCTCGTCATCGTGACGGCGGCGGGCGTGGCCTGTCACCTTCCGCACTTCCCCCCCCCCAAGGTCGCCCACCCGATCCCATCTCTGGGGCCGCGCGTCGGCGCCCTCGTACGCGGCGCCCGTGGTCTCGAGACGGCCGCGCTGCAAGCTCGATACCACTTAATCGCAATCCGAGTGGCAGCCAGCGAAAGGGGGCCAGCCCAGCGCGCGTGAGATACATGGGCAGGCCATAAGCCTCGGCTAGGTCCGACGCCTGGTGCAAGCCAGGCAGCAGGCCGCACAGGGAAGCCACAAGGCCCCCGCTGGCGTCGACCTGCGCGACGCACCAGCCTGCGCGAAGGAGGCGCAGGCCACCCTGTACAAGCGCCGCGCACGAGCCGTCGCCGAAGGCCTCGCCTTCGAAGCGACCGCCCAGCGGACGCTTGAGCCAACGGACGAGGAGGGAGGAGGAGGGGCCGATCACCCAGGGCCGAGGGTCGGGGACCAGGCCGCGCCTCCAAAGGGCCCAGTTAGGGTGCTCACGGAGGCCCGCGCAGACAGAGGGGGGAGGTCGTTATCCCGCACATGCTGCCAGGGGGCCAAGCATCCACCAGCAATCCAAGCGGCGAAGGTGCCGGGGCAATTGCCACGCAGGGGGCACGACGGATCGGTCGTCAGACCGTGTCTAGACTTGCGATCCTGATCCCAGATTCCATTCGTAGCAATCGCACGGAGACTGGCCTGATGCTGGGGGGGTCCAATCAGGCCCGCACGCTCCATTGCGCAACTTACGAACAGGTGACAAGTACGGCCTATGGGCGAGACCCGACAAGTTATCGCAGCTCCTGTGAGCACGATCCATTTGCCAATCCTCAATCGCAAAAATCGAGCAACGTGTGGCACAGTGGGAGGGCACATTCTAGTGAGGTCAATCTTAAAGCCGTCCAGAGCTTAAAGCATGCACGCTCCTGGCCCGAGCTCCCATCCTATTCGACAGCAGCTGGCGACGGCAGCCGAGGTCGGACCTTTGACCGGGGGCCAGTCGCTTTGGGGGGGGTCGGCCAAGAAAGCGGCCTCATATGCAAACATCACCCGAGCAATCGATTCCCGCGGGATCCACGAGGACCAAATCGCCTGGGCCAGCATATGGATGGGCCCCGCAGTGCAAGCGTAGGCGGGGTCCACCATCCACGGAGAGGCAGGGGAGAGGTGGAGGTCGACATCGAGGGGGCGACGAGTTGTGTGCACATACAAGGCAGAGTGCGCCGCTGGTCTCATCGGTTCGATCCCGCTCCAAGCCCTCCCAGTCACCCCCGCTCCCCAGGTGCCGGCTGGGGTCGGACCCAGGCTGACCAGCTGGCGCGTCTTGCCACGGGCCACGCGGAGCACGCGAATGCGTGCAGCACGGCGCAGTGCAGTAGCAGTGCGCTTGGCCCGCGTGCTCACTCCAGCCCGGCGCCAGCTGGCGAAATCCACGCCCAGGTTGCGCGCCGAGCTCCTGATCTTGTCTCGAAGGGGGCGGCAGCGCCGCATGACCTCGCGGCCGCAGGCAGACGTGCTGGCCAGCAACACTCCCTTGCCATCGTTGACGACGACTTGCCGTCGCTCGGACGTCCATTTCCCGTGCATGTTTCGGTTTCGTGCGTGTTTTTCTTGCTCGATGGTTCAGGATGGTCCTCGATGGTTTTCGCAAAGAAAAAAAGCACACGTCTGGGCGATGCCAAGACTAGCCCGTCTGCCGTCCGGGCGCCTCGAATCCGTTTGTAGGCCCGCTGACGTTCGCCGCCGCCAGCCTGGGAAGCCCGACCTTGCCGAGCTGTATGTTGTCCACGGTGCTCCCCAGGTCCACGGTGCCGAGGGCCGCGATCTCGTCGAGCCGCGGCACGAGGAAGATGCGCATGCAGAGGTCCGCGGTGCTGCAGCCTGCCACCACGCCCCCCCGCGGGACGCACCAGCCCATCGCCGCGCCGTCGACGGTGACGAGCGTCAGCAGGGAGTAGAGCCTGATGGGCAGCCGCATCAGCATCATGTCGAAGCCCAAGGCGCGGGCTCGAAAGACCAGCAAAGCCCGCGGGATGTGCTCGTAAGCCTTGGAGAGGTCCATGAGCACGGAGCAGGCCGCCTGCTTGCGGTGAGTCGCGATTTCAGCATTGGCCGCCTGGATCCACGCACGCGTCTCGCAGCTGCGCCCAGACGTGCCGTAGATGTAGTCTCACTGGTGGGCGCTGGCCCAGCGAGCGCCGACCGCACTGCGCGTCCAGCGCATAAGAGGGCGCAGCACTCCAGCAAAAAGCCCGATGGTGCGGACGCCCGTCTCGGCCTTCGGGATGGGCGCTATCTGCAGCACCGCCAGCGCCTTGGGCACGTAGCCGAGGACCAGCATGTGCCTCCAGACGGTGGTGAAGGCCTCCAGCGCGCCGTCAGACAGGAAGGTGACGTGCCGAAGGTGGAAGGCGTCGCCTCCTAACCCCGTGACGTGCGGGGAGGAGTGGCCCCCCTTGCGCAGCTCGTCGGGCGTCGGCAGCGGAGGGCGGTCGCCCAGCTCCGCTGGCCAGCTGACCGCGTCCAGCCCAGCGACCTCGCCCCACAGATCATGTCATGGGCGGATGGCCGCGTTGGCCGCCTCCTGCGCGATCTGCAGGCCCACGGCAGGCGACCAGCGGGCAGCTGCCCATGGGGCAGGCTCGCGGATCCAGCGGAACGCCTTGCGCAAGTCATCGGCGGCTGTGGCGTCGCGCGCCCAGTCGAGCCAGGACGTGTAGCGACTGTGCGGCGCACGCCCTGCCGCCGCCAAGGCCCGGCGTCGAAACAAGGCCAGCAGCTCGTTACCTTCATCATCAGGGAGGCGGTGCAGGCGCCTCGCCGGCCGCCGCCAGGTGAGCCACGCCGCAGGCTCGCCGCCAGGGACGGGCGGCTTGAAGCGCAGGAGCTTCACCTGCAGGCGCCGCGCATGGGCGGCCTGCCCCGCCGCCTGCAGCAGCCGCCATTCCTGCGCCCGATCGCCCAGCCAGCCCAAATGGGCACCCGAGGGGGCTGGCTTAGCCGTCGGCTGCCAGCCGCTGGAGCGATGGCGGTCCAGCTGGGTCTGGACCAGGCGCGGGCCCTCACTCCTGCCGCAGAACCTGCTGGCCTCGCGGGTGCCCTCCAGGTCGAAGTGCCGCAGCAGCTCGTCCTCGCGCGTGTCCAGGGCCCTGCCGCAAGCTGCCTCCAAGCCCGCAGCCGTGGTCACCGTGGCCAGGTCGCCGTGGACGTCGGTCCAGTCTGGGCCTGGAAGCCGAGGCCCAATCAAGGCCTAGGCTGGGGAGGTACGAGCCTTATACACTCGTGTCACCAAGCCGCCTGGCTTCGGCAGAGCCAGCTGCAGCAAGACCGCCCGGCGCGTCCGCGCGTCGAGGCGGTCGCATCGGCTGGTGCCCTTGACGGGCGCGTCCGCGCCCGCGCAGAAGTATCCCAGCTCCCTCGCAGAGGTCGCCGCGACGCACGTGGCCTTCCCCGAACAAGCCAGGCGCGCGCCAAGCGCGGGAGGCAAGTGGGCCTCGTCCACGACCTCGGGCAGTATGTCCCAGTCGGCCCCCACGACAAAGGGGCAGTGCATGGCCGTGACGACGGAGCCCAGATTGGTTAGCAAGTCCAAGCTGAAATCGCTCAAGTCCTGGTTGGTGTGGAAATACGCCGGGATCAGCAAGGTGCCCGCGGCCGAACCCAACGATGTCATCCAAGAGCCCAAGCGAGCATGACATCGAATCGACATGCAGTCGTCGCTGAACTCGACGCGCTCCATTCGCACCCACGGGCGCACCAAAATCCCAACTTCCGAGGAAACTCCGCCTTTGTCCGTCACGATCGCGGGGGCGAGGTCGGCCGCCCAGCCCGCGCGCTTGGCTGCTCGAACGACAGTCGCCAGCCGTAAGTCATCGAACAGGCGATGCTCCTGGACCTCGTCGTCGACGTTGTCTTGCTCCAGCTGTTCCAAGCAGGAACCCCAGCCCGAGACGTTCACCGTCGTGACGGCCAGGGGGCCGCCATCGCCCTTGTAGCTGCGCGGCCGCAGAGATGCCGACTGACTCGGCTCGGCCCGACGCTGCTGGGCAGTCGGGCCCGCGCCTCGCGCAGAGGGACTCGCCGACCGACGGGCCCACGCCTCCCGCAGGGAGGGGCGCGCCGTCGCCCACAACGTTGGCCACCTCTGGGCAGTCGGGCCCACGCCTCACGCATGGGGACGCGCCGGCCGACGGGTCCACGCCTCCCGCAGGGAGGGGCACGCCGTCGCTCAAGGGAGCCGAGGGCCCAGCGCAGCGCCGAGCAGCAGACGCCCCCTGCCCATTATCTCCCTTTGGGAGGCCGACCCCCCGAAGCGGCTCAACCTCCGAAGAGGGCCGCGCGCCGCGGGAACCCCGAGGCGGCTCGATCTCCGAAGAGGGCCACGCGCTGCGAGGAAAAAGGTGGGCAGGGATCTGCGCCAGCAGATGCCGACGAGCAGGTCGTCGACGCAGAAGAGCTCGCACATGGCCCTGGCCGTCTTCGTCGCCTCCCTCGCATGGACTTCAGGCGAGGAGGTCCGAGGGGAGGCGATCTCGTTGTTGATGGCTGGCCGGCGGCGTAGCACTCCCCTGCGTAGCCGAAAGCCGACGCGTTGCCGTAATTGAAGTCGTAGTTGCAGCTGGTCTCGCACCCCCCTGAGTAGCCGCCCAGCCAGTAGTAATTCGTGTGATGGATGCCGCGGCTGCTGTCCAGGTCCTCCGACTCCCTGATCATGGCCGCCGCGTGCTGCGCGAGGTGCGTGGCAGGCGCCGCCGCCCGGCCACGAAGGCATCGCCGTGCGCGGCGCGCCCGAGGCGCTCGTCTATCAGGCGGAGGCGCCGCCGCCGCGCCCGAAGCCCTTGGCGCCAGCCGCGGGATTGCCTGCCTGGCCTGGCGGCCCGCCCGCGGCCTTCCCCGCTGCTGCCGGGCGAGCTCGGCCCTGCTCCATGACGCCTCGGGCAGGCGTGGGCGTGGAGGCCGCGCTGGGGGCCGACTGCGCTGCCGAAGCGCGCGCCTGGGGCGTCGCGGAGGCGGCGGGCGGGGGCGCCCGCGCCGCCGCAGGGGGGCGCTCAGGGGCCGTCTCCCGCGCCGCAGCCGTTGCCGCAGGTGCCCGCTCGGCAGCGGCGCCTCCGTCCTCGGCGGCCTCCGCGGTCCTGTGCTTCTTCGTCCTGAGGCGGCCCCGCTGCGCGCAGTGCGCCTCCTCGAGCTCCTGGGCGGAGGCCTTGAACTGGCCGAAGGCCTCGCGCGCCATGCTGCCGAGCTTGTCCTGCAGCTCCTGGCGGCGTCGCTGAGCTTCCTGGCGGTCGCCCCCCTCGACCTCGAAGCCGCCCGGCTCCTCCGGGCTGAAGAGGCCCTCGTCATCCAGCGTCTAAGCCGTCTCGCCAGCCAGGATCGAGATGCTGAGACGCGGCGCGGCGGCGGCGTCGGGCGAGGGCTGAGGCGCCACCGTCGTCGCCAGCGCCTGCGCCGCTGCCGTGCACGCCTGGGCGGCGCGATCGAGGACCTCGGAGCGCTCGCCCGCGCGCGCCCTGGCCTCGTCCAGCCGCTGCTGCAGCTCCTCGGCCTCCAGCGTGTTCTATCACCCGGGTGACTCCAACCTAAGACCCATGGAGGCCCAACCGGAAAGAAAAAAAAATGGGGCGCGCCGAAGAACCCAGGGGGTCCGGTTTCCGCGGAGGAAAGAAAAAACCCTGGCGATGGGGTTCGAGCACGGGGGTTACCCCCCCCTCAAATTCCGGAAGAGGAATGAACTCCCAGCCGCGGGGGTGCCCGCGCGAGGGGTCCCACCCCCCCAAGCGCAACCAGAGGAAGAAAAGCGTGAGAGCCGAGACTGTAAGTGCAATGCAACAACACCTTAATCGCGGTTGCACTAGGGATTTGTATTAGTACGGGAACAACTGAATTACAGCCGGTGAGGTTTGGGTTCGGGTTCGGGCTTATATATTGGGAACCCAGTATATTGGAAACGCAATATATTGGAAACTCAATATATTGGAAACCCAATATATTCGAAACCCAATATATTCGAAACCCAATATATTAGAAACCCGATATATTGGAAACCCAAAATATTGGGGACCCAATATATATTAGGAACCCAATACATTGGAAACCCAATATATTGGAAACCTAATACATTGGAAACCCAATATATTTGATACCCATTATATTGGAAACCCAGTATATTGGAAACCCAATATATTGGAAACCTAGTATATTGGAAACCCAATATATTGGAAACCCAACATATTGGAAACCCACTATCTTGGAAACCCAATATATTGGAAACCGAATATATTGGAAACTCAAGAAATTAGAAACCCAATATATAGGAAACCGACACAGCTGAAACTCAGTATATTGGAAACCCAATATATTGGGAATTTAATATTGGAAACCCAATATATTGAAACCCAATATACTCAGGATTCTTCCAAACAGTGAACGCTAAATAAAGAACAAAGCTTTGTTTTTGTAATGGTTTTTTAAACTGTACTAAGGAATTGTAGTAGTACTCGGGAAGTGCACTACAGACTTGCACTAGAGGTTGCACTATTACTCGGGAATTGCACCAAGGAGTTGCATCAAGGACTTGTACGAGGGAGTTGTACTAGCACTCGGAACTTGGATCAGAGAGTTGTTATAGTACCACTTTAACCTGGGAATTGTACGGGGGAGTTGTGCTCGGGAGTTGTACCATGGAGTTGTACTAGTACTGGGGATTGGCGATAGGGCGTTGTTCTAGGGGGCACAGTTTTACCAGCTGTAATATGATACCAGCTGCACTCGAATATTTGCACGGCAGGACAACGTGCTCTCTAGGAACAACTGCGCGATAGGCCATGATAGTACCAGTTGTACTCAAGTACGAGTTGTACGGTAGTTGGAGGGGTTCAGGGGTTCCAACGGCAACGCGCGCGGGGAAGAAGGAAAGAAATCCATGCGCCGCCAGGGGTCCCGGGTTTAACGGGTCGCCGCGAAGGTTGACCCCCCGCGGAAAGAAGAAAAGAAATCCGGTCGGGGGGTTGGGGGGTTGAGGGATGAGTCACGGGGGCGATGCGTGTTCTCCTGGAGCGCCTCCGGCGCTGCCTCCCCGGCCTTGCGGGCCTCGTCAACGGACGTGGACCTGGCCACGCGTTGGGCCCTAACCTCGTCCAGCTTCGCCTGGCGCTCGGCCGCCTCTGGCCCGTCGCCGCGGAGGCGGAGCAGCTCCGCCAGCTGGACGAGCCCGGCCTCCTCTGGGTCCTCGTCTGCCAGCACGAGGGCGAGGGCGCTGGAGAAGCGCGCTCGGCGGCTGCCGGCGCCTCGGCCCCCTGACGCCGCGCGTGCGCTGGCAGAGGCGCCGCCTGTCGCCTCGCGCCGGGGTGGGCAGCCGCGGCCGCCGTCGCGGCTCGGGGGGCGCCTCTGGGCACGAGGTGCGCCGCCGCCGCCGCCGCCGCCGGCAGGGCGAGCCTGGGCGAGGGCGAGCGGCCGCTTGCAGCGGCAGCACCGGGCCCGCCGCTCTTCATTCTCGCGGCAGCCGCAGTGCTGGCGCGCAAGGGGGCGAGGCGCGCCCCCGCGCCCAGCCTGCGCCCCTGCAGCAGCATGCATCGGCGGCGCGCTGCCGCGGTGCACGGCACGGCGCGCGATGTCGCGCTGGTGCTGGGGCCGCGCCCGCGCCTGCGATCGCAGTCGGCGCAGGCGTCGGTGCCGCGCTGGCGACCTCGACCGCCCCCTTCGGTCGGCTGCCGCCGTCGGTCGCGCCCGCCCCTCGGGCGGCGCTGGGGTTCATCGCGCGCGGGCCCCCGCGCCCGCTGCGGGGCAGAACAGCAATGGCCCGCCGCGAGCCGACGAGGGGCGGGAGAGGATGAGGAGGAAGGGGAGGAGGAGGAGGAGGAGGAGGAGGAGGAGAAGGAGGAGGAGGGTGAAGAGGAGGAGGAGGAGGAGGAGGAGGAGGAGGCGGAGGAGGAGGAGGAGGAGGAGGAGGAGGAGGAGGAGGAGGAGCAGGAGGAGGAGGTGGGAGGAGGAGGAGAAGGAGAAGGAGGAGGAGGAGGAGGAGGAGGAGGAGGAGGAGTAGGAACCGATGGCGATGCCAATCCCGACCAACGCTGCCCCCGACCTCGCTGGGCCAATTCGGCCTTGCTGAGGACCTCCCGGGGTAGCCATTCGCGAATTCTCCTGTGGAATTGTCGCCCCGCGGGGGTTGGAATGCCAGAGCATGGCTTCGCCGGGGCGCGCAGCTGCTTGTCAGCCGCAGCCCCGCACCTCCCACGTAACCAACAAGTCAGGACAACATGCGCGTCGATGCGACGCGAGGTGCGCAGCCAGCCCCCCCCCCCCCCGACATGCACCCGCCCTCCGACTGGGGGGGGGGGGGGGGGGGGGGGGGATGATGCCATTCACATTCACTATATCGGGGCAAGCTGCAGTGTGCCATTCTTTCATGGTGGCCAAGGTCGCAGATCCTCGGCATCGCGCAGCGCTTCTTTGCAGTCGGCAAACGCGCGCGGGGGCCGCCACAGACGCGGCAGCGGGAGGAAGCGGAGGGGGGGGGGGGGGGCAGAACGCCTCCACGCTTGTTTCCATCGCACTGTTTCTCGAGCTCCTTTTCCTTGGCCAGGCAATCGACTGCCGCCCGCAGGAGGGGCGCGCCAAACGTGCGCGTCGCTCGCGCAGCAGGAGACGATGCCTTTCGGCCTGGCCTGCGTCGCTGCTAGGCCTGCCAACTCGTCGACGACTGCGCTGCCGATGGTGAGTTGCCTGATGCCCTCGCCCCTGGCCATCAGGGCTGCCGAGAGGTGCGAGTGCGTGAAAAGAACAGAGAAATGCTCGATGGGTCGGGCCGCCATGATCTGACCGATGGCCGCCCAGATGTCAGCATCAGTTCCTTTGGGATGGCGAAGCCTCTGCTCGTGCCAGCCCGTGACAACATATTCAAAATTCGCGACAAAAGTGAGGTGGTGGGCAGTGGCCCATAGTGCCAGGTGCCGGCACTTGAGCTTCCCCCATCGCCACCACCTGTCTCCTGCCACACAAGGGTCCAAAGATAACCCTCTGGGGCGAATGATGGGCACCAGGCTCTGAAAACACGCAATGGCCAAGCCGACTCGGCGCAGCCTGGGGCAGCGAATGTCTGGGCACCCGCTAGCATCGCAAAAAAAACAGCGCAGGGGTGGCGGCTGCACCTGGCCCGAACATGCCGGGCGCCAGCTCTGGACCACCCGTGAACTGCCACGCCTCGACGGTCGGAGGCGGACTTACCTCCGTCCAGGGCGCGGGGGGGGGGGGGGGGGCGCGCAGCCGGAACGCCTCGGCCGTGTTGCACTGGGTGGCCGCTTGCGTGCACAGGTCGGCCGAGTCGTCGTATGGCTTCGCTCCTACATTGCACTCGCACTGCCAGTATCTGCGAAGCGGGGTCCCAACGTTCGTGCCACACCTGTCGCGCTTGTCTGTGCCCTGGTAGTTCGTGAGTTCCTGCGCCTTCCGCTGTCTATTCCATGTGCCCCCCTGAAGCCACCATGACCGTGATCTCGCACAGCCTCTTCCCGTTGGGCACCTGGGAGATGTGCTTCAGCAGCTGGATGCATAATGCACTGTCCACTCCCATCTCTAAGCCCCCTCCGCAGAAGTGCCCGGCAGCTTGGGCCCAGAGCCAGGGCCCACGCGCCGCGCGCGCGTCTGCCAGGAGGTCGTCGTGTCGGTCAGCGTGCGGGCTGCCCGTGTAGATGATGTCTGGGAACTGCCACTCCTCGCTACTGTCGGGACCTGTTGGGCATGACCATGTCGATGGGTCCTGGGGGTGCCATCCCAGGCGCAGCAGTGAGTGTATGATGGCTCTGGTGGGTCCCTTGATGAGACGCACTTGTGAAGGCACTGGGATGACCTGTATCTGTCGCAATATGATAAGCCATGCTCGTCGCACCCCGGGTCGGACCTCGGGTCGGCCGCGCCATGCCCTGAGCCATGCGTCCACTGTCTGAGTTGGGTGGAGCACCGCTGGGTCGGACCCTGGGGCCCGCAGGGCGAGCACCGCGGTGAGGCAGCGCCCCTTCGCCGAGGAGGCGCAGGCTTGCGCCAGGCGACGGCGGCACCTCGTGAGCTGCTCACCGAACAGCTCGTGGACCTGGTGCCCATCGAGGCCTGCTGGGAGGCCCCCCTGACGCTGGAGCTCGGTCATGGCTCCATACTGGCGCGTAGCCCGAGTGAATCTGCGAGTCTTAGAACTCATGGTCCGTTGTTTTTCTCACGCTGTACTCTGGTTGCGCGCGCTCGCCTGCCGCGTCCAAAATCCATGCCGAGATATATTGCATGGGCTACTGGTCGCACCGCAAAACCTGCTCTGCGAACGCGACGGGCGACAACACGAGCGTCGCCCATCATACTGCATACAACAACAGACTTGTCCGCAACCTTCCGCTTCCGCTTCTGCAGCTCCTGACACGTTGTGATGATGCCGCTGGCGAGCTCCAGGCGGACGGCCTTGCTCGATCCCTTCGCTGTCTCAGACGTCGTCCACCCAGAGCCTCGCCCTCCATCCTAGGCTGGGCAGTAGCGACTGCGATCATGACGTGGTGCGTCATCATCTTGGCGAAGCGGGTCCCTGAGCGCAGCCCCTGCGCGACGCTGAGGAGAAGGTCAAACGCATCAAGAACTGCCTCGTCCTGCTCCGAGCATCTCGGGGCTGCGCACTGCAACGGCTCAATGTGCAAAATGACTGGAGGAAAATGTAGCCGCATCGCGGCCGACGCGAGGATGTCCCACGGGATCCGATTGTAGAGCGCGGCGACGCCCGTACTTCATACCCGCGGCGAACGCCAGTTCCTCGGCCAACGCCCGCGGGAACGCCTCCTGCAGGCAAGAGTTGCCTGGCAGGGCTGCGTCCCAGTGGCGAGCGCCGTCGGCCGACAAGGTCTGTGCATGCGGCTTTCGCATCAAAGACCATAGTCGGCCGAGCACCGACGCGAGGCCGATGGCGCGATCGCCCGCCGTCTTCTTAGGGGTGAGTTCCCCCATGACGGCGAGCGTCTGCGCGGGCCGCGCTGGGGTGTTCTCGACGGCCCCCAGGATGAGGGGCAGCTCGGCGCCTGGCCCTCAACTGGGGGCCTCTGGTGGTTCACTGGCGTGAACACGCGGACGCCCGTGCCGGCCTTCGCCTCCATGCGCGATGCCGCGCTGGAGGCGTCGGCCACCTCCGGCTGCGGGAGCGGTTCGCCCACCGCCCTCTCACGAATCACTCTGGGCAGCTCTCGCGCATCCTGCAACTTGGGGGCGGTGGGGGGGCGCAACTGCTGGCGCTTCCTCGCCTTCGCGCCCGTGATGCCCCTTGGGTGGTGGGCCGGCTGCTGGCCGACCGCGGTCTCCACGGGTGGGGGCGGCCCCCTCTTGAGCGACGTGCGCAGGATGCCAGTCGCCTCGGGCTCAACCGCGCGCTCGCGGAAATCATTGATGGCCTATGGGACTGCAAGCCTCTGGGCGCGCTGCGTGATCTTCTTTGCGGCGTGGGCAGAAGATTCCACAACCGCTGGGCGAAACTGGCACTGGCTCTCGAAGATGCGGGGCCACTCGCTCCAGGGGGGTCTCGACCATCTCTCAGCGCCGCGTGGGCTCCGTCTGGTATGTCCCCTGCTGCCTTCTTCGCCGCAGTATGGTATTGCTCTAGCTGGCGCCGCCAGTTATCCCTCTGGCGGCGCCTGCCGACCCCTGCTACGATGGTGTGCGCTTGAGTCCACCACTGCGCCCTCTGGTCGCGTAGGTGGACCTGTCGTCTGTGGGCTGCCTGTCTGACTGGGCCCTCCTCGAATCGCGCACCCCGCGCACGTCGTGCGCGAAGGAGGGCCAAGCCGTGGGCGTCGAGCGATGCTGAGCTCGACGGTGGAAATCCAAGCAGCATACATACCAGAGACAAGATGAGCGCGCGAGGCTTCGAGCCTAGATGCTGCGGACCCGTGAGGAGACGGGGGAAAGGAATGGGCGCAGTCCTGTCCCGAGGAGAATCCAACCTCCCGTCGGCTCTCGACCTGTCGCTGACTGGGGATGGAAACGCGGGCGGCGACGGCGACTCACCTCCAAGGGTTGTGGCGGGCTGGGCCCGGTGTCTGAAACTTGAATAAATTGCCGACCTACATTGTTATGTGAGCCGCTGTCCTTGCTGTGGTGGGGGGGGGGGGGGGCCTGGCTCGAGTTGGAGGGGGTGCTGCGACTGACCAGATTCCAGCCCCATACTGAAGTCGCCAACGATCAACCACGGAAGTCTCGCAGCCTGGAGAAACCACCGGATGCGTTGAAACCTGGCCTTGTTGTGGCCAGTCATCATTATGCTGGGCAGCGTGTAGAGTACGATCGCGATGATCGGGCACCCTGCCATGTGCAGCACCATGAAGAGGAATCTGTCGAGGCCTGCCTGGCCTTCCTCGCGGAGGTGTCCAGCAGCCGCCCGCGCCTCTGGAAGGACGTGCGCCTGAAGGTGCTGCTGGGCCATGAAGAACTCGCCGCCCTCATTCGCCCGCTCCTCACAACCAGCCGCCACGGGCTTGACTGAGGGTCGGGCTGCGTTGCTGCGAAGGCGCAGGTGGGCATCCCTAGCCTTCTTTTCCCACCCCCTGAGTTCGGGCTCGTCGTGAATGTGGGTCTCTACCCAGGCCCAGTAGTCGTACTTGCAATAACATAATTAAATGAATTGCCACACCTTGGTAGTGAAGGCGGTGACACGCGCATAACACAATGTCGTGGTGCTCTCGGTGTGGTGATCACCCTCTACAGATAGTCAAGAGGCAGCGGCCGCCGCCTCAGCCACGTCAGCCTCGCCCTTGCCCTTGGGCTTGGACTTGGCCGCCGCCTCTTCTGCCTTGGCTACGAACTTCGCTGCTGACAACTTCTTGGCCCCCTCCTGGATGACCTCGGGCGCGACCTGCTGCTTCTCGGAAGCCTTGGTGGTGTCGGCAGCATATTGGTGTGCAGCGGAGCTCTGGACGGCGTCGTTCTGAGTCGTGTTGCCCTCAGTCGCCGCCGCATCACCATCGGAGCCCTTCCTCTTCCTCGTGGTGCGATCCGAAATATCCTTCTGCATCTGCTTGGCCCTGTCGAACCAGGCCTTGATCTCAGCCTCCTCGCCGCTGAGGTCGTTCTTGACCCCCTTGAGCTGGTCGTGCAAGGTATGGAGTGCCTTGCGCTCCTCGGCCGTGCATTCCATGTCGTCGAGCGAGCTGAAGAAGGACTCGTCCCACTCGATCGTGGACATGGCTGCGTCCGAGGCGGACTGCGGCTGAGGGCCTACTCCCTCGGCCTTGGCGACTGCCCGAGCCGCCGCCTTCTTGGCCACCGCCGCCTGAGCCAGGGCGACTGCGGCACGCTCCTCCTTGGTCTCCGCAGTCTGGAATATCTGCCGCAAGCGGAGCACGTTGTCCACGCGCTGGCTGTGGTGGTGCTCCGCGCTCTTCCACGCTCCGTCGGCCTCGCGCAAGTCCTCCGCGGGCGAGGTGGTCGCCTCGGAGTCGGCCTTGGCCTGGGCGGTGATCTTCTCGATTTGCTGCTTGAGCGCCGCCTGTAGGGCTGCGTCCTCCGTCGCCTGTGCCGCCAGCTCGAGCAGCTCGGTGACCGAGGGGCCCTTGTCGAACGTCGTCGTGCTCTTGCCCCCCCACCGTTCCTGCGCGAGCCTCGCGGAGAGTGGCTGCGCTGGCGGCCCCTTGGGCCCTCGGGGGGTTTGGGTTCTGCATCAGCTGGATACACTTCGTCCTTCCAGTGTGCTCTGCGTACTGGTGGCTTGTACACAGTGACCTGTGCGCCGCATGCCGAGCAACGTCCACCCTGCTTGACAACGGTAGAATTCCAGCATCGTCGGCAATGATCGCACTTCGACCACAGCTGCGTCATGCTTGGACTGGGAAGTAGACAGAAACAAACAGCCTCGGTGTTAGTCGCAGGCTTCGGGCTGCGGCCGGGCCCTCGGTCTGACTCCCTCAAGCGCTACGAAGAAACCCCGAGGATTGTGCGCGTGGGTCGGGGGCTATCGGGCCTCCTCGCACCTGCTTGCGCCCAAATTGCTTGAGGGAGGAGGAGGAGGAGGAGGAGGAGGAGGAGGAGGAGGAGGAGGAGGCGAAGGAATAGGAGGAGGAGGAGGAGGAGGGGGAATAGGAGAGAGGAGGAGGAGGAGGGAGGAGGAAGAGGAGGAGGAGAGGAGGAGGAGGAGGAGGAGGAGGAGGAGGAGGGAGGGAGGAGGGAGGGAGGGAGGGAGGAGGGAGGGGGGGAGGGGGGAGGGGGGAGGGGAAGGGAGGGGATGGGAGGGAGGGGATGGGAGGGAGGAAGAGGGGGGGAGGAAGAGGAGGGGGGGAGGAGGAGGAGGAGAGGAGGAGGAGGAGGAGGAGGAGGAGGAAGAGGACGAATGAAGGGGTAGAACGCGAGATAAGAAGAAAGGAGGGGGATCAGGATCAGGCCCGTGTGAGTCCGTCTGCTGCTGCTGCTACAGGCAGGAGCGTTTGCATAGCGTGTCGGCGCGGCGGCCCCAGCGATACACTATGCCTTACGTGTGGACAGCGTGTCGCTCCGCTCTGTGGGGCGGAAGGCTGGGGCGAGCTCGGGACGTCGACGCCTCGGGACCGCGAAGTGGATAGCGTATGGCTCCGAAACGTGGGCCAGAACCGTCGGAGCGATACGCTATCCCAAAGTTCCCGACCGCAATCACTGAGGAGGAGGAGGGGGAAGATGAGGAGGAGGAGGAGGTGGAGGAGGAGGAGGAGTCAGGTGCGCGCCCGAACGCCTGGCCTGCGCCAGCGAGACGCCCTCAGGTGGGCATCCGCGTGCCCAACGAGACATATCCGATCCCAGGTCGAAGCCATCACACGTCGGAGACGGCTTTTGCTTATTATCATCCTTACCGTGCTCTTGTTGTGTCATCTCATGCGAACTCTCCCCATCACTCCCATTGTTCCCCGACTGTCCGACCCCAACGGAAGGCACTGCAGAGCATAGGCTACGCGGCAAGGGCTGCTCTGTGTACCATAGCAACTGCTGACGTCAAGCTTGTGTCACAGGGTTTCTCGTTGCATCTCCGGAAAGAACAGTCAAGTGTGTTGAAAACACATCCTCTGTACGTGGCAGTCGAACAAAGCGCCGACACTTATGCCTCAGGCTGCATGGGTCAATGAGCACACGTTTCACATGCTTCCTGCCCCGCCAATCGTCAACCCACCGTTCTTTCTCCGGGTGCCAGAGCCACCTCCTCCCCCGGCCGTACCCACATCTGTTCCGCAGCATACAGCGACTCTGAAACAGGAATTCGCATGACAACGAATTGGCAAACGTTGACACAATCATTACCTCCGCTGCTGCGACACAAACGTGCGCCACCGCTTTCGAGAAAATGGTCAGTGGCACCAGCGGAGCCGGCCACAGCTGGCGAGGAGTTGCATATTGCCGCAGACGCTGCGCCCACAGTGGGTGAGGCGATTGCCGCTCCCACGGAGGCGGCGGCGACCAGCGACCAGGCGGAGCACGTGCCCGACACCGCAGCGAGGCAGACAATTAACAAGCACTCCAAGAATGACGCAGAGGAGAATGCGATGGCCACGCCAAAGGACAAGACAACACACGAGACTGAGGCCTAAGTGGAACACGACGAAGCATTTGATAAACGGCATCCAGACTTGTAAATCTGGGAGAAAGGAACGCCTGGCGCACCTCCAAAACAACACACTCAACGGTACGGAGGGTAGGCTTGGCAATTGGGATCCATTGACGGGGCGCTGGCATGTCATTACCAAAAACACCACGGTAACGCGTCAAAAACGTCACTATTGAGTTCGTGCATAGATCAAGGTCGAAGTTGTTCGATGACTTCAAACAAGCGGCTATGTATCAGAATTGTCTATTCCGATATACCGGTTACTGGACGAGTCCTTTGCCACATTTGAGAAAGAGGCTCTGCTATTGGAGACGTTTAGAAACTGTTCGTGGATATCGGCGCGAACGACGAGCAACATGACATGCTTTGGCGTGCCATGACTTCTTGAGCTCTCGTCACCATGTCTTCGCACCAGTGTATTTCACCTTCACCTTCTTCAAATACCTTCATCTACGTCCTCATCGCCATCAGAGATTAAGGCCCGAAAGGGCACCATTTTCAGCGCGCTCGCTAATTGTGCCAGAAGATGTGGAGGTGGTGGAGATCTGTTGGATGGCGTTGGGGGAGGATCTGCCCTGATTTCGCGGTTTCAAGCCGCATTTTCAAGCAATGGGCCCCAATGAGGGCATCCACGCCGCATGCATCGCCCAGGCCTCAGCTTCAACCCGCGATGACCCGCGCTCGCATCACCCAGGCAGCAGTCTCACGCCATGACCCTCGGTGAGGTTATCCAAAGAGGAGGAGGCGGAGGAGAAGGAGCGGAGGCGGAGAAGTTCTACTAACTTGACCCTTGGTGAGGGCAGTCTTCCAGTAAAGAGACTCTCGGTGAGGGCAGTCTTCAAGCAAAGGTGCTCGGTGAGGGCACTGGCTCAGCAGCGCCGCACTTTCAACCTCTTCATCATCCTTTTCTTGTTCTTATTCTTCTTTCTATATTACTCATCATCATCCTCATCATCACCACAATCATCACCATCATTATCACCGCCATCACCACCATCATTATGACCATCTCACCATCATCACCACCACCATCACCATCACCATCACCATGATCGTCACCACCACCATTATCATCATCATCACCATCATCATCATCATCATCATCATCAGCATCATCACCACCATCATCGTCATCATCAGCAGCATCATCATCAGCATCATCATCATCTTCATCTGCATCTTCATATGAATATTCAGATCCGTATTCATCGTCATCTTCATCTTCGTCTTTTTCATCATCATCACCGTCATTACCATTACCATCATCAACAACAAAACAAAACAACATGATACTTAAGTGGCCCCAACTTTGCCGGTTGCAAGGGGCCGGGCGAGACGCCCTCCGCGATTGAGTCGACCGCCGGGCCCTCGGCGAGGGCGGCAGGGATTGAGAGTTTAGGGGGAGGCGAGGGGTGCGCGTTGGGGCCGGCTGGGATCGATAGGGGAGGAGCGCCAGCAAGACCCTCGATGAGGGCAGACATGGCAATTTCCGCGCCTGCAGGTCAGCAGCCAGCGTTGTCTGTAAGCAGCCCCCGCTTTGCCGGGCTGGAGGGTGAGATGCCGAGCGGGACGACCGCCGCGAGCGAGTCGATCGCCAGGCGCTCGGTGAGCGCAGAAGGGGTCTGTGAGGGGGGAGGTCGGGGGGCTGATGGTTGGAGATGCCAGGTGAGTGCCGCTGTGTTCGAGCACGTGTGATTCCGGCGTTGGCGCGCGAGAGCCGCCCTGACCCGACCGTGGGCGCCCCTTCAAGGAGGCGGCGGAGGAAGGTGGAACGATCGCCCTCAGTATGCTGTTTATATAACTCCCTTGGTGAGGACATTTTGGAAGTCGACTGCCAGCTGCCCTCGGTGAGGGTTGAAAGTGTCCTCGGTGAGGGCCCTTGTCACTGGCGGGAGCGGATTGTGGAGCTGGACGGGGTGGGAGGGGACAATCTTGCCGACGCCTGCAGATCTACTAGTCTACATCCTCGCGGGCTTCTCCACATTTCTGTGCCTCTTCGCACCTCCTGCACCGCTTGGTCTGCAATATGGTGATTTTACTGATTGCCGATCTGATCGTACACTCTCGGTCTTTTGCAGAGAAGAACTCGATTGCCTCGTCGCTCAGGTTTGCCTAAAAAGGTATTTCGTTTCAAAAAAAAAAACAATTAAAAAAAACGGGCGAGCGCTGACAGTGCCCACAACAGCAGGCGGATCCGTATCTATTTGAGCATTCCCTCATGCAGTAGATTTGTGCCGTCTCAATCCTCGGGGGAGGCCGCGGCTTTCAGCTCCTCATCCATGCACGCAGAATGAACATCACACACTGGCTTCTGTGGCAAGGCCATCTCACGACGCCTCTCTCAACCAGGCCCCCGCACACCAGCCACACCTCCCGGGGCCCTCGCGCGCCCGACGCAGCCTCGGCTTGCAGACACGCGCGTGCCGGATCCCCTCAGACTCACTGCGCGCGGGATCTTTCAGGGGGACGTAAGACCTGGGTACAGGGGACTGGGAAATCCCCGACGAGGTCGTCAAAAAAATGACGAGGCCGAGCCTGCATTTTGACGAGGCCTCCCGCTGCAGACATCCCACGAAACTCCTCCTCGCCAAAATCCGAGTCGCGGTCGTCAAAAAACGATGGCGAACCCGAGTCCTGGCAAACCCGGGTCTTACGCTCCCCCGAATCTTGGATCTCTCCGATCCGCACCGCTGGAAGCAGAACGCCCCCACGGCGAGCGGCCAGGCTCGGCCCTGCCCACCGAGCCAGCCTCTTCTTGAAGGGGCGCCTGGAGACGAGCCTTACACCAGCAGGCGCACGCCAAGACGCACGCACGCGCGCACGAGCCTGGAGCGGCACGGAGATGTCCGCACCGCCCGGCGTGGTGGACGTCCGCCTCTTCGCCACGAGATCGGCAGGCACACCAACCAGCCAGCCGCTCGCACGCTGCCTGCAGTGCTCAGAAGAGGAATACTTACGTATGCCACACCACTGGGAGTGCACAGCGCCACCTCCTGCACTCGCCGCCGCGCGCTCGCCTGCGCCTGCTCGTGGCGGCCTACCACCGCCCGACACGCCGCGCCGTCCTCCGTGGGCCTCGCCCAGGCGCGCAACCGCGACCGCGGCAACTCTGCACGCCCACAGGCAGCGCGCCGGCCCGCGTACTCGTCGTCGCAGGAATGGTGGTCCTCAGCGCCTGCTCGGCCGCCCATCCCCCCGCCGAGCTCCGCATCGGCGTGCACCGCCGTGGCAACCACGGCGTGATCCTCCACGATGGGCTCCGCCGCGCTGTGAGCGCGGCCTCGCTGGCCGCCTCCGCCGCCTCGCCGAGGCTGCCCCAAGGCGGCCCGCCGCCGCAAAGCTGGCGGCGCGCAGGACCCCGCCCCTCGGCAGGGGCTCTCGGCCGCCGCGCCCTGGCGCCACGACCAGCGCCGCCTCGACGAGGCACCGGCAGCCCCTCGGCTGGGGCTCTCAGCCGCCGCACCCCACCGCCTCTGTACTGGACGCCCCGCCGCCGAAGCGGACCCCCCCCTCTGCCCAGCGCCGCTGCGACGAGGGACTGGCAGCCCCTCGGCCCCGGCCTCTGGCACTGGACGCCCCCACGCCGAAGAGGAGCCCTCCACGGCCAGCGCCGCCGCGGCGAGGCACCAGCTGCGTGTCGGCTGGGGCTCTCGGCCGCCGCGCCCCGGCACCCACCGCCAGTTCACTGGGCACCCCGCCGTCGAGGAGGCCCCCCCCACGGCCCACCGCCGACGCGACGAGACACCAGCGCAGCGGGCCCTCCGCGCACGCCCTCGCGCAGCGCGTCGGCCAGCCCCGTGTTGGAAGAGATAACCGAGCCTGTGCTCTGGGGCCTAGCAGTGGCGGTGCAGAGGACGAGGCCGAGGGATGGGGCGGACGAGCTGGGACGAGGCGGGGGGCAGCGAGCGCATCGGGGACGCGCCGGCCCAGGCCGGCGCAAAAACTGGCCACGTCGGGAACCCGGGGCCGGCCACGAAGGGAGCCCCGGTAGGCCAGGACCAGCGGAGGCCCGGGGAGGGGCGTCGGCCCCACGTGGCCCCCGGGGCCCGGGCCAGCTAGAGGGGGTCGGAGAGGACGGGCTCGCCCTGCAGCTGAACTCCTCCTCC
>CAUYUJ010020572.1:151380-154237 GCA_963575745.1 Prorocentrum cordatum | reverse complement strand
GGAGGAGGAACAGGCGGGTGGGGATGAGGAGGAGTAGGTGGAGGAGGAGGATGAGGAGGAGGAAGAGGAAAAAGGCGAGCAGAACGGCCAGAGGCCTCTTGGGTGCCTCTCTCGGAGTCTCTTCGGATGTCACTTGGGAGCTTCCTGAAGGCCTCTTGGGGCGTCTTGAGGGCCTCTTGGCGGTCCCGGGGGCCTTTTCTGGCGTCTTCGGTGCCTCGTTGAGCCTTTTTGGGTCTCTTGGCGCGTCAGCCGTTGTGGCCCCAACGGAAGCAACGCTTTCCGATGACGGAAGAACGTGTCCGGTAGGCACCAAAATAAGTTTCAACAAACAGAAAACATTTAAATATTGAGTCACACATTGATCGTTTATTCCCGCGCGTCTGCCGTTGCATCAGTATAGAACCGTATCGACATCCTCTGGCGCCGAAGCAAAGTGGCGGGAAAACGCCAACGCAACCCCCGTACTGTCTTTTTCCCAACCCTCCTGCGTTGGGTTCTCGTTTTGAATAGAGCACTGCTCGCGCCTTCCTTCCCGCCCCCCCCCGTCCCTCTTTCCCCCCTGCCTTCGCTCGTCGCTGCGTGCCAGCTGGGGGGCTGCGATCTGTGAAACTGTCGCCACTTTCGAGGCTTCTGGGGGTCCTCAGCACGTGGGGACCCACCGCGCTGGAGCGCGATCTGTGAAATTCTGCGCCAATTTCGAGTGCTGCTGGGAGGGCCCAGCACGTGTGGCACTCGCTGCGGATTCACATTAGACCTCATCATCCCATGGGGTGCTGCGATTCTGGAAACTGTCGCGGACTTTCGAGGCCGCTGGAGGCGCCAGCACAGTGTCCTCGCGGAGGATTTCAAATTAGACCTCGCCATCCCCTGGGGGGCTGGGACCAGCACAGTGGTACCCACGGCGGACTGCAAATGGGACCGTCCCGTCCTGGGTAGCTGCGATTCTGTGAAACTGTCGCCACTTTCGAGGCCTGCTGGGGGGCCCAGCACAGTGGTTACCCACGGCGGACTCAATTTTGACCTCGCCATCCCTGGGGGGCTGCGATCTGTGAAACTGTCGCCACTTTCGAGGCCTGCTGGGGGGCCCAGCACAGTGGGTACCCACGGCGGATTCAAGTTAGACCTCGCCATCCCTGGGGGGCTGCGATCTGTGAAACTGTCGCCACTTTCGCGGCCTGCTGGGGGGCCCTGCACAGTGACGCCACACGCAGATTCAAATTAGACCTCGCCATCCCTGGGGGGTTGCGATCTGTGAAAATGTCGCCACTTTCGAGGCCTGCTTGCGGGGCCCAGCACAGTGACGCCTCCCAAGTAGCTTACACATCAAGTTGATTGTCCATACAAGTTTCGGCCACCTCCTCGTTTCCCTTGATACACATGGGTTTTGTACGTCACAGGGTAATTGTTTTTTCAATCTTGTTTTCAATCTTGTTTTTCAAGACTAATTCAACGCCGTGCTCAATGGCATTGAGAAATGAATGACGCATGTTTTTTGCAGCGTTTCTTTTGGACGTCTAAGATGAAAGCGCTGTTTTCCAAATGTTGACGGTTGTGCTTGCGGACATTTGTACAATCTTCGTAAATGACAGTCGACAAGCCATTGTAGTTTTAAAGCGTTTGGCGCCACAAAGTTGTCACAACTTGTGTGTTGCGGCCTCCGAACATGTGGGGTCAGTTTTCCGTTAAGGATGTCCAGTCGTTCCAGCAAGCTCCAATAATCTCTGAAATGAGCGACGGATTTCCCAGTTTTCCAAAATGCTTTTCGAGGTTTCGGGCCCTGCGGCGGGCCGACGGGCGGCGCTCCGCTGGAACATGCCATCAAATTTGAAGCACACCATTTTCCAGTTACTTCAACGTAGAAAGTTGGACAACACAGCGTTTCCAATTATTTTGGTTTCAGGATATCGGGAAGCACAGCGTGTTCCAAGTACTTCAATGTAAGCAGTTGGAAACGCAGCGTTTTCCAATTGCTTGATTGTAAGGAATTCGACTGGAACAGATCGGGACAGTCGGAAAACGCATCGTTGCTACAAGAAGCTATGGTTAAATCGGGCCTGTCCCTCCAGAGGAGAAATATTCAAGTAAAAAAATGGTCCAGGGACGACTCCTGGATTCTTTTTGACCACTTTGGAGAATTGTTGGCTACTTTTAAAGTCTCATCCCAAATCCCCCTTTAGGAGGACATGCCCGACCTACAGCCATGCGAATCAGAACCGCTGCTATTGGGACATTGGAACTCTAGGGGAAGCTGTATGGGAAACGAGGGGAGCCAGAATCGTTGCCACGGGAACCATATCCGTTGCCATACGAAGAAACGAAAGGAAACTATGGGCAACCAGCAGGAGCGCACATCGTTGCTCCGTGGAGTTATGGGGAAGTGTGTAGAACAAAACAGCGGCTCCCACGTGCTCGGAGGCTGCAGAGAAACTGTTTTTTTTGGGGGGGGGCAGCTTCATGGCGGCAGGCGCTGTAAGCACACGTTTTTTTTTTGTATTTTGTTGCTAATTGCCGTTTATTGCCCCCACGTTTCCTACTTGCTAATTGCTAATCGTTGATTGCCTTTGCCGTTTATTAATTCCAAATTGCTAATTGTTGATTGCTCACTGCTCATTGCAAGGTTTCCGTACACCCAGCCGTTACTTATTTGGAAAGCAGCGCGGATTATATTGATTCACATTTGCTCATCCATATTTTGCCAATCAGAAGCGTTGAAAGCGTGGTGATTTTTTGCAATCAGAAACGTTTGAAAGCCCATCCAATTGGAACCTGATTCGGATCCTGGTAGGAATCCTCTGGCGCTGGGATCCGCCCGCTTCCTATTGAAATCCTAATCGAACCCTACTGGATTCCAATATAA
>CAUYUJ010020572.1:111380-148880 GCA_963575745.1 Prorocentrum cordatum | reverse complement strand
TTTTGAATGCTGAGGCAGGCTGATGCTGCGGCTGAGGCAGGCTGAGGCTGAGGCAGGCTGAGGCTGAGGCCGAGGCTGAAGGCAGACTGAGGCTGAGGCTGAAGCAGACTGAGGCTGAGGCTGAGGCAGGCTGAGGCTGAGGCTGAGCAGGCTGATGCTGAGGCAGGCTGAGGCTGAGGCTGAGGCTGATGCAGGCTGAGGCTGAGGCAGGCTGAGGCTGAGGCCGAGGCTGAAGGCAGACTGAGGCTGAGGCTGAAGCAGGCTGAGGCTGAGGCTGAGGCAGGCTGAGGCTGAGGCTGAGGCAGGCTGAGGCTGAGGCTGTGACTGCGACTGCCGTTGCCACTGCGACTATCATCGCGAATGCGACTACGACTGCGAGAACAGCAGAATTCTACAACTGGATTCTCATCTGAATCTTAAGGGGAATGCTTCCAGATATGCTCCTTCACATCGCTGTTAGGTTGCTTTGCCGGGATAATTCTTCCAACATCCGCCTGAAGGAGGACATGCCCGACCTGACCCTACCCCTGTCTACTCAGGGTGACCCCAAGAGTGCCAGGATCAGGCAGCCCCAATCACCAACAACCCCCCCTCTTCCTCTCCCTGCCCCTGCCCTCGCCCTCCCTCGCGAGAGAGCCCGGCCATGCAGTCTTGGTAAGCGTGAGTCTGCGTGTGAGCGAGTCTGAGCATGAGTGAGCCCGTTGGGGCGCGGTGCGGGAATTTATGTGGCCTGGGTTGCGTTCTCCTCATCTTCCATTCGGCTCCCTGCGAGGGCGCGCCGGTCGTTAAAGTGTGACGGCGGCGCCCCAAGGCGCGCCGGTAGTTAGCGCGTGTGGCTGCAGCCACCTCATTTGGGCCATGTGTGGCATGCTTCGTCGCCGCCTCGCTTGGTGGGTACGGGTGAGGGCGGCGTGTGCATGAGGGTACGAGAGAGGAGTCACGGAATGAAGCATGACGGGACGACCGGACGAAAGAATCTAGCAGGCCTCATCACCGTTTTTTGCTGGGTGGGCAGGGGTGAGGGCGGCATGTGCATGATGGTACGAGAGGGACATCACGGAATGAAGCAAGACGGGACGAGAGGAAGCGAGCAGTGGTGGTGGTAGGAGATGGAGAAGGAGGTGGAGGAGGCTGAGGAGGAGGAGGATGAGGAGGAAAAGGAGGAAAATGATGGGGAGGAATGGCAGAAAGAGCACCAGGGTGCGGCAGGAGTATGGGGAGGAGGTGGAAGAGGAAGACGCGTCGGAGGATGGGGTGGGAGGAGGGGAGGTGGAGGGAGGACATTCGCACCGAAGGTAGGTGGGTGCCGTGTCTGCGGGACAGGGGGGATGTGAGGGAGGGATGGCCGCGTACCTGGGGGCGCGAGTCGAGCCACGCGGCCCCTGGTCGCCCGCGTGCCGCGCGCGCGCGGCCCCAGGCAGAACAGCCTCGGACGAACGGGCAACTGGCTGCCAGGGGCGGGCGCGCGCGCGAGCGTCCGCGCGGGCACGGGGGTCCTGAGCCTCCAGCGGCGAGCTCAGGGCCCCCGACCACGGGGGCCCTGCGCCTCCAGCGGCGGGATCAGGGCCCCCGACCGTGAGGTCAAACACGGCCTGCTTGCCGTAGCCGTCGGGCCTCACCACCGCCTACGCGGTGGATCTTCACGCCGTCCAAGTAGTAGGACTGCTGGAACCTCTGCGACTCGAAAAAGTCGCCTATGAGGAAGAGGTCGAAGCGCGCGGCCTCGATGTGCTGGACGACCTCCACCATATCCACGCCATCCCAGAACAACATGTTGAAGACCTTCTCAGCCTCCGACACCTCCGCCTCCACCGTCTCGGAATCGCCCGACTCCGAGTGCGGCCCCTCTTTGTCGAAGTTCTCCACGCCGACGGAGAGCATCTGCGCCCTCCTCTGCACGAACGGCTGCACCGCCTGCCCGCGCCGAGCACCAGGGAGGTCGAGAGAGGACTCGACCCACAGCTGGTACTCCACCACCTTGGACTCACCCGCCACGCAGATGTCGGAGACCTGCTTCTGCAGCGGCGCCACCTTCGCCGACGACCCATCGACGTGGCAGCACTCTGCGACGACCTTCGGCTCCTCCTCCACCTTCTCCTTCAACACGTGCTTCTGGGCGTCAGCCTTGTACCCGTCCGCCTGCACGCTGTCACTCCCGCCCAGCTGCTCCAGCAGGACGTCGACCGTGTCGCGGCTGGCGGGCTCGAAAGGCGCGGCCCCACCCCGCAGTGGGATGGCCTGCACCTTCAGCTGGGCCTCGAGGTCGCTGGCCTTGACGCCGACCGCCCGCGGCAGGGCCCCGCCAGCCGCCCCTGGCGGCGGCGCGTGCCTCGCCTGGTTGCCCAGCGCCAGCGCCTCCTCCGCATGCTTCACCACCGCCGCCTGGGCAGCCCAGGAGACGGGCGGCCGCCAGCCCTTCGCCGAAGGAAGGGAAGTGGCAGCCGAGAATGTCTCCGATGCGCCAGTGCGCGTCCAGCGCCACGCGAAGCGCTTGCGCCCGCTGCGCCAGGGCTTCGGCGCGAGAAAAGCCCATCTCCTCGCGGCGCTCCCTGCGGAGGCGCCTGGCGAGGGACCGTGCGCTCGCGGCCGCCCAAGCCGGGCCGCCGCCGCTGCCGCCGCCGCCCGACATGGCCACTTGCGCGCCCGAACGCGCCTGGGCGCGCAGCGCGAGGGCCTCCCGAAAGTCGGCTCGCTTGAGCCAAAATGGCTACGGATGTCGGGGAGGGAGGGAGGGAGGGAGGGAGGGAAGGAGGATGCGGAGCAGGCCCAGACATCCGACGCCGTGCTTTTCCACCGTCTCCTCCTCCTCCTCCTCCTTCTCCTCCTGTCCCCGGGAATCTGGGTCTTTTCCCAGGGACTATTTCTGCATCTCGAGTCGTTTCCTGGCGGCCCCAAGGCATGGCCCCCTCTCCTGGGGGCAGAGATCTGTCAACAGCCGCCCGCCGTTTTTTTTTTTTTGCTTGTTGTTTTTTTTGGGGGGGGGGGGTCTGTCTGCTTGCTTGTGCTCGTGGCGCGAGGAGGTCAGGGCTGGAAGGCTTTCGGGCCATCATTCGGGCCTCTGGCGGCCGCTCGGTTCGACCAGGGCACTCCGGGAGCGCGCTCGGCGAGGCGCAGCTGCTGGAAGGCATCTCGAGGAGAGGAACGTGCGCCAAGCCGCAACGAAGTCCCCAGCGGCCGAATCCCAGCCCTCGCTTCTCGACCTCCGGAGGACGAGGGGGGGAGGGGGAGTCGTCGGGGGAGAAGGGGGGATGAGTTGAGGACGCGACGACATCGACCAAGGTGCGTGGATTAGCGACGGGATCGAAGCGCTCCGTTGCCCTGACCAGGCGGCCCCGGCTTCATGCTCCGGGAGGGCCCCTTCCCGATCCATGGGTTGGGCGTCCACACGCCGTGGGCCCACAGATCCCCAGTCCATGTCGGCGTGTGCCCGAACGAGGGCCGGGATTCGGCCGCTGGGGATTTCGCTGCGGCTTGGCGCACGCTCCTCTCCTCGAGGTGAGGTGCCCTCTGGCAGCTGCGCCTCGCCGAGGGTGCTCCCGGAGTGCCCTGGTCGTCCCGAGCGGCCGCCAGAGGCCCGAACGATGGCCCGAGTGCCTTCCAGCCCTGACCTCCTCGCACCACGAGCACGAGCAAGCAGACAGGTCCCCCCCCCCCAAAAGAAAGCACGGCGGGCGGCTGTTGGCAGCTCTCTGCCCCCGGGGGTGGGTGGGGGGCACTGCCCCTGGGCCGCAAGGAAGCGACTCGGGATGCAGAAATAGTCCCTGGGAAGAGGCCCAGATTCCTGGGGATGAGGAGGATGAGGAGGATGAGGATGAGGAGGATGAGGAGGAGGAGGATAATCATAATATTAATAATAATATTATTATTATTAATAATATTATTCAGAATCATACGAATACCAAGATGAATCACACTAAAACTAAGAATGCGATTAGTATTACTAATACTTATAATAGTAAGAATTAGAATACTACTACTACTACTACTACTACTACTACTACTACTACCACTACTACTACTACTACGACTACTACTACTACTACTACTACTACTACTACCACTACTACTACTACTACTACTACTACTACTACTACTACTACTACTGCTGCTACTACTACTACTACTACTACTAGTACTACTAGTACTACTACTACTACTACTACTACTACTACTACTAATAACAATACTAATAATAATAATAATGATACTAATAGTAATAATAATGCTAATACTAACACTAACAATAATAATACTAATATTAATAATACTAATACTAATAATAATACTAATAATACTAACAATAATACTAATAATACTAATACTATTAATAATGATAATGCGAACGACTCAGAATGGTAATAATCATAATAATAATATTACGACTACTAAGAATGCTACGAATAATAATACTACTAAGACGAATAATCATAAGACAAATAATACTAGTAGTACTAAGAAGAGTAAGACGAAGCATACAAACAAACATAAGAATATTAATACTCATAATAATAAGAAGGAGGGATGATGATGATGATGATGATGATGATGATGATGATGATGATGATGATGATGATGATGATGATGATGATGATGATGATGATGATGATGATCATGATGATGATGATGATGATGATGATGATGATGATGAGGAGGAGGAGGAGGAGGAGGAGGAGGAGGAGGAGGCGGAGGCGGAGCTTTGGGCCAGCGGGCGTGCCCGACCCACGAATTCGCGCGCGCATCTCAGGGACAACGCCAGGGATATATCGGCTCAGGGGGGGGTGCGTCGTCCCCCAATCTCCCACTGATCGCCGATTGGCGCCCGATAGCCCGCCCCGCTCTGGAGCGTGCGGTTCTGCTACTGGTCACCATCCACCAAGCCACCGCAGCCCAACCCGAAGGCTTCAATCTGTCCTCCATTCCCGGTGGGGGGGCGTCGGGGAACACTGGAGAAGCGCGCGTGGAAGCCGTGCCCCCCCCCCACCCGAAGTTCGTGCCTTCGGGTCAGGCCTGGTGGGTAGTCAGCTGGGGGCCCATCGCCGACCCACTGGCGGTGCATCGCCGGTCCCAGGCCGATGCTCCCCTCCCTGAGCAAGCCCCCCTTCCCCAGCGTTGCCCCTCGAGAGGAGGTGACGGCGGGGGCGAAGGCGGAGCCCCGGGCCCGCGGGCGTGCCCGACCCACGCGGAATTCGCGCGCGCCTCCCTCGGCGGCCAGAAAGGGCGTGGCTGCCAGGGTGTGGCTTGCGATCTGCGTCTTCGCTCGGAAACTGGGGCACATACACTAACAGTGGCGGGCTCTCTTTCAATCCCAGGACCTTTTGGGGGTCGGGGGCGACGTCGGGGTGATGTAGTGTGTTTGTGTGTATATATATATATATAGATGTTTCGTTTCCTGGGCAAACCGCGAGCAATGTATACACCAGGATCCCGTATACACCAGGACCCGCTTTCCTGTGTGAATTTCGGTGCGGGGCCGGACAAAGCGTTGATGTATAGAGTTCGGCTCCCTGGTTGGGGCACCGCGTTGGCCTTCGCGGCGGCCTCCTGGGGGCGTGGCGGAGAACCCTGTCGAGGTTCTCGCCCGCCTCCGGGGTGTGGGTTCCGAGCCGTACCCTTTGTACGCAAGCTGGCGGAGAATTGCGCACACGCTTCTGCTCGTCAAGGGCACGATGTCCTTGCGCGCGCGGCTCGTGCCTCCTCCGTTTCTCTCCCTCGCGCGTCCCATGCCACTTCTTCCGCTGCCGTTTTTTGGCTCGAGGGCACGTAGTCACTGCGACTGCCCGCGAACCCTGACACCCCCGGGGCGGCCGCGATCGACGCATCCTCCTTGCTGCGGCGAGGTGCTGCTTGCCTGCAACAGCTCCCTGTCAAACCCATCGGAAAGATTTCTGTGCTCAACAAACGCGCGAGGTCTGCTTTTGCGGTGTTTGTGCAGCAGGCACTGTAGCCGGTCCATCCGATGGTGCGGGCCAAAGTGTTGGCGCAGGCGGAGGTGCAGCGGGACAAGATCCACCTGATCAATCGCAGCGTCCGACGGGTGGTGGAAGGCCTCCAACTCCTCCCGTTCCTGGTTTAACCTGGAATGGTGGGGGTTGGGCAGGCCCCCCCACCTGGGCCGGCGGAGGTAGTAAACATGAGAATCCAATTCACGGGTGCGGGGCCTGATCCCAAATGTATCTCCCGCGGCCCATGGAACATCATGCAATTGATGCAGACCTTGAATGAAGGAGTAACCCGTCAACAAGGAAAAAGAGAAGTGGCCAACGCATCGTTCGCGCCCGCGACAGGATGGGATGACCTTGTGGACGATCTCCTTACAGTGTCTCTTGCTCAATACATTCCAGCTCTGTCGTTTACCAGGAATATCAAGCCATCAGTTTGACGGCCGAAATGAACGCGCATGGGTGGGCACCGTTCGTCGGAGAGGACATTTATGCGATGGCCTCTTCGGGGAGGCCGCCAAATTATTTCTTCCCGCCCATGCAGCAGAAGTTGTGCAGGACGACCCCCTCGGAAAACATACCATCATTGGAACATGACTTCCACCATTAAGAAGGACTCCACGATTCTGTTCCCCAGAATGAAGACCGCTGAATCTCAATCGAGAACCAAAAGTAAGGTAAGTGAGCCCTGCCGAGAGACGACGCATGGTTTCGAAGTAACGTTCTTGAACATTACGATGAGCAAGGGGATTATCGCTTTGATCACGTATTGTGGAACCTGAATGATGTGTGGGATGGTAGCGCCAGCATGCTTACGGGTGTCCCACCGGGATAGTCGGGATTGGTCGCTTGAATGGCGCCCGGAGTCTTGTCGGAGACTTTCGCGTTTGTGGATGATATTATTCCGCGCGTCCCCAGCAGCGTGATGCACGTCTTCCGCGTCGGAGGAAACAACAGTGGTTTGGTATCGGGGCGCGGCAATCTGGACCCTGCGAACATGTGGAATGACATCGCATCGCTTGTCCGGGTTGAGATGAACAAACGCATCGAACGGTATGGGACTTTGCATGTCTACCCGCATTGTCATTCTTGATGGAGCCGCGCTGTCTCGATCATTGAAGCATCCTCCGAATGATAGTTGCCATTTCCTGGACACTAAGCCGTCATCTATTAGCGATGGAGGCAGCGGTGCAGGAGTGCCTGTCATGGTCGCAGAGTACATTGTCAGGGCCAGTGGACTCGTGGCTCCGTCTGACGGTCGGCCCCACGGCGGCTCAGCCACCAGGGCTGGGCGACCCGACCCGGAGACAGATGCCGAAGCGATGTGGACATTGTCAGCCTCAGTGGGCGCGATGGAACGTGGGGAAGGGCGCGATTCCCTCCGCGATCGCGCGTCCCAAATATTTCACTGATGTGCTGACTGAAGAGGACTTCCCTTGTTTCCCGGGCATCCATCTTCCCAGGGTGTCGCCAGAGCTTGCGGAGTTCATAAGGGGTGGCGAACCCGGGCTCGCTGGGCTGAAAGAGCGCTTCTACTTTCTGCCGCGCGTTGGCCCGCGGTTCATCCCGGGCAATCCCCCGGAAGAGGCGGCGCCCGACGCCGCCTTGGGCCCGCGCCCCCTCGATGAAAATATGTGGGGTAACATGGGAACTGCGTGGAACTGCGTGGCTTGAACGCCATCGCTCGGAGTTGCCGGCGCCGTCTCCTGTTTCATCCGTGGTGGCGGCCGACCGCGGCTTTCCTGGCCCCGGGACGCAGGCCCAAACAGTTCGCGCCGACCCTGGCGCTATGGTGGTTGATTTCCCGAAAAAAGCCGACGTGAAGGCCAGGGGCGGCCCGGCTACGACGGGCGCCAATTCTCCGGGCAGGAATGAGAGGACAGAGCCATAGCTCAAGGGACAGGGGATTCGATGCAGATGCATGAATGACTGGCAGTGGATCAGTTAGTTGCCCTGTGAGCGGCTCAAAGAAGAGCGACAGTTGGCTTTATTATCTCCCCATCGGGATTGGTCCGACATGCGCGGGGTAGCGCGATTGCATCTGCGATGGGCCGCCGCGTCGTCCATGGCAGCGAGCCGCGGGGCATGGGAGAAACAGAAGTTCGCGCTTTGAGCGCTCAACAGTTAATAATGAGCTGACTTTGCAGCGGCGCCAATGGCCGGCCCTGGGGGTGGCTGCGAATGGCGAGTGGGGAATGCCGGGGTCGGGATTGGATATCTGCATGCGAATGACGGTGGGCCAGTAAGCTGCAGTAGACCGATGAAGTCAACGACGAGCAAGTTCCTCCCGGCAACGCTGATGACAGCTGAGAATGCAGAATCCCCGCCGCGGGAAGCATGTTGTCCGCTTCCTATTTGGGCGCGCTTCTTCGATCAGACAAGGCCGAACGTTGCCGACGTCCCGTGTGTGTATATATATATATGTATACATAATATATATATATATATATGTATTATGTATACATACACGTATATATACATATATCCTGTATGGACAAGCAAAAATTTGGCGTTGGCCAGCGTCGGGCAGTGCTCGAGTAAGCATCGCTGCGCGAGGATGGCGATTCTCTTTTGCTTTAGTGAGCCCAAGACGGAACATCTTGAGAGGGAAGGGTTGTCGCGCTATCCATCTGGAGCGATTGTTATCAACTTGCATGTGATTGTTGAGGTGCGCGTGCTCTTGCCGTCGAACCCCGAATCGGGGGGGGGGTGTCAAAGCTGGGGAGGTTGGAGTCTACGGCCTCCGTGAAGAGCGTGGCGCGCCTCGCCGAAGCCTGAAATTCACGACGGCGGAAGGGGGCGCTCGCGGGCGGTATTTGGCGAGGCGGGGACCATCTTCGCCCGCCCGATCGATGGCGTTAGAACGCGCGGCGCCGAGAATTTCGAGCCGCGGAAGCGCCGTTCGGACTCCGCCGCAATCGCGCTGTTGGAATTGCGCCCTTATGCATGGACGCCAGCGGCGCTCCGCCTTGCGGGCGCTCGGGCGTTGCTGCGCCATAGCTTGGAAGTTGGCGAAGGGTTGGGGGCGCATTCCCGGCCAGAGTGCTATCGGGGACGAGCCAGGGCCGACGCAGTCCGCGCCGCGCAGTCGGAGTGGGTCCCGGGCCTCGGCGACGCCGTGGGCCATGGACGTCTCGGGCGGCCTCCATTGCACCGACGTTGTCCAATGTTTGACCGCGTGTGGGGCGCGTGCTGTCCTCGAGGGGACATGCTGTCGAGAAGTCCCTTCATGTCGGAGCAATGGCCGGGGGGGGTGGCGGGCAGATTCGGCGCGCGTGACATTTGGCCCGACAAATTGATGGCACTCAGACGAATTGGTAGTTCGCAACTGTGTCGCCTGGTGATGGGCGCCCGACATGGGCGGAGGCCTCTAGGGCGGCCAATGATGAGCAGTGGATAGAAGATGGCCCAGGCGGATAGTGTTCAAAGAGGGGGCGAGCCGAGAAAAGCGAAGACAGAATCGTCGGGCGCGGGCCCGCAGGCTGTCGGCGCAGCCGACCGTCGCGAGGCATCGCAACAAGACCCGGCAGCATCCTTGGCGGCGCTCGATGCTGCCCTCAAAGAAGCGAAGGCAATGTCAGATGCAGCTGCCTTCGCAAGAATCGTGGAAGAGACGATTCTGACGGAAGCGCCCGCCGCCGCAAGGGTAGACGAACGAATGGCAATACCTGAGGTTGTTATGGGGCAGGCCAGACAGCAGCTAGAGGAGGCTGCGCCCGTAATTACGTCCGCACATGCGCAGGCGCATTGTCTGGCCCTGTGACTCCTTCGCCAGCGTGTTCGCCCAAGTGGCAGTAACGCCAGCGCGCCGCAGGAGTGGTCGGCCCCGCTAACGCCCGCCGCTTATTTTTCTGGGGATCGCGCAGTTGCGCATGCTGAGGGGGGGTCGGCAGATGGCGCTATGGAAAATGCCGCTGATCCCGGGTCAACCAGGGTTGGTAGTGTGGCCTCAGGCGCGGGGCCTGCAGGGGGGGCCGAAGAAGGTCCGGTCCGCAGCGGCAGGGCAAGCGGTTAGCTCGCCGCCGATGTTGCCACGCGCGGCTGTCGCTCGGGGCTAAGGAGAAACCGTTCAAGGACACTTGAGGAGCTGGCCCCGTATTGAAGGATCTCGGGGCAGCGTGGATGTTGCAGGTCCCAGAAACGAGGCTGGGCGAAGTCAATCTTGAATGCGTTGCAATGCTGGACATTGTCGGCTTCGTCCTCGATTTCTCTTTGAAGACCGAGAAGGAATAGGTGGGCTTTTTTGGGACAGCCCGTTGTGTTCTACAACGAGAGAGCCATGGAAGCCATAGGCGATATAGGTGAAGGAGATCTGGATCGCCGCGCGACGTATTTGCGCGAAAACGCCCCGAGCAAAGAATGCATGAATTTTGAACGGCTCGGGCCAGTAGGCATCCAGACCGCGTTCGAAGAAGGGGCGAATTTCTCACCTGAAGCCAGAAATCATGAGGGGGGCGTGGACATGGGGGCATTTGCGTCTGCGGACGCCCCAGATTCAGCTTTCGACATTCACGGGCCATCTGGTGCGGGCCCGGGGCTTCTGGCCGTGGGCGATGGTGGCGATGCCATTTCGACCGGAGTTGCGCCCGACCCTGCAGCCGATGTCCCGGAGCTTGAGTTCGCGTGCCCGGCTGAAGCGCCAGCCGAAGATGCAAATGACGTGGTTGTGTGGCCGAGGTGCCGCCTCTCATATATCTGCGGAGTCGGCCCTCCGGCGCCCCGGGTGGCGGGTCAGCCTGTCGCGCCCGGAGAAGGGCCTCGCATCTATCGTCCGATGATGGATCGCGGAGAGAAGGAGGCCTGGACTACATGAGAAAAGCATGCAGCTGTCAAATCGACCCCGAACCACATCTACATGGTCGTTGACTGGGCGCATGGCGCCAGGCCCGTATCTGGCGATCTCGCTGCTGTTCGGAATGTCGCGTTCCAAACGTTGCGTGTTCCGCCTGTCTTGCTTGGGGCCCCACTTTCGCATAGCTGAAATCTTATTGTAGTGGCCTCCGGCCAGTGCTGCCGATCTGGGGCGCTCCTGATTCTATTGTTGTTGAAATGGACGATGACGACGACGACGGACGACCAATTGTCGACGAGCGGGATAATTACGACGACCGACGAAGGAGTTAATGACGACGAACCGACGACGACGACGACGACGACGACGACTACTGACGGCGAACGGCTGCCGACGGCCGACGACCGACGACTGGTGACGGCGACGGGTGGGAGGTTCTTCGTTCATCGCTTTCGCTTCCGAGCAATACCGAGTCAGGCCGTGCGCCTCTGGCCTGGCAGCGCGCGAGTGAGCGCCTCGTGGGGCCTCTTGGTTCTTGGGGCTTCTTGGGGGCCTTTGGGGCCTCTTGGGGGCCTCTCGGGGTGCTCTTGGGGGCTTCTGGGGGGCCTTTTGGGGGCCTCTGGGGGCCCCCTGGCGGCGCGCCGGAGGCATCTTGGGGGCTCTTGGGGTCATCTTGGGGTGGGGGACTAGAAGGGTCCGTTCGGATTCAACTTCTTGAGGCCATCTTGGGGTCCTCTCGGGGTCGTCTTGGGGGGCTTCCAGGGCTATATTGGGGCCCTCTAGGACCGTCTGGGCTCCTCTTGGGGGCCTCTTTCTGTTTTGAGGCGATCTTGGGGGCTTCTTGGACCGTCTTCGGCGCTTCTGAGGCGGGAAAGGCGATGATGTTTAAATGCTTCAAAACCTATAAGCAACTTTAGTATTGTACTCTCTTGTGGGCCTCCTGGGGGTCTTCTTGGGTTCTCCTTGAAGCTTCTGGGAGGCCTTGGGCCATCTTCGGGCCATCTTGGGCGTCCAGGAGCGCTCTCGGGCCGTTTCGGGCGCTTCCTGGACCTTCTTGGTGGCCTCCTGGGCCTTTTTTTGCCCCGTCTTGGGGCGGTTTGGGATTTCCGCGGGGGGGGGGGGGGGGGGGGGGGGCGGGCCCCGTGAGCCCCCCCTCTCCCCCCTACCCCCCCTACCCCAGCAGAGCCCCCCCGGCCCCCCCCGGCAGAGCTGGGGCCCAGGTCGTAGCTTTCTTGAACTCGCGCGCTGGATCGGCGGATTCGAAGGGGAGTTTCAGATAGCAGTCCGATGCCGATGAGCGAAATGGGGTGCCGATGAGCTTTTGGACGACGACTGGCGCGACGAGCTGGCGTGGCTGATCCCGTTCGATCCCCGCCAATCCCCCAGTGATAATGAAGCGGGGATGGGCGCGGAAGAGTCGGGTGGCGACCGGCGAAATTGAGGGCAAGATGACCGGGGCCATTGGAAATTGATGGTGTATTTTCTCAGGCGCTGTTCGTGCCGCGTCAGGAATTCGGGGGGATGGTGTTTAAAATGTAGCATTATTTGTGGGGCCCCCACGCTGGTCGATTCGATTGCCAGATTGCGGCCCCGGCGATGCGCGGAGTGTCCTCGCCGTCGCCAAAGTGCGTCCGGATTTTGGGCACGTGGGCAAGTGGGTGTCATTTGCCTGGCAACAATATGGGGAGCTTTTGGGCCCAGATACGCGGGCGCAAAAATTTGTCAATCGATGCGCTACGGAGGACTTTTGAAAACCCACCTATCCCCGTCCTTGATCCGGGCTACCCAGGGTCATTCCATTCGCGTCACTGACATAGATCGAATGTTTGCGCCGTGTGACTACATCATGTCACGGTCCGCTGTTGCGTGTCGCATCCGAGTGCGCTCTGCTCGAATCACAAGTGGGAGATGCATGTTATCCTGAGACGAAACGAGTGCTTTTTGAAGGCCCGACCAAATTATTGAGGCTGCTCCCCGCAATAGAATATGCTGCATGCGAGGTCGTACATGGCGTGATCCCCCGCTGGCTTCGCTCGCGGGGGCAATCGGTCGATGGCGGCTTGCCTTCAGCGGCTGCGCACTTCGAGCGTGCTAAGCGTTTTTTTCTGTCCGGGCTCTTGGGCCCCAGCATTGCTGGCCAGTTCTGGGGCTTGCGCCTGGAGCTTCAAACGCAGTGGGTGGTGTGTGTGTGTGTGTGTGTGTGTGTGGTGGTGTGTGTGTGTGTGGGGGGGGGGGGGGGGGCATTTGTGGTTTTCCACGACGCAGTGCGTTTGAATATCAAATTCCGGGTGGCCCTGGACGGAACGTTGATCTATGGGCTGAGACCCGAATGGGTCGATAGTTCCAAGGAGATTGCTTTCCAGCGCGATGAAGATTTACTAGGAGTGTACTGCATCTAATTCTTCGATCACACATAGGTCAACCATGAGATCGATTCCATTCAGGCGGACATATCCGCCTGGAGGCGGCGATGTCGCAATGCATGATGCAGAGCGCGAGGTCTTTGATCGCCCGTGGACTGCTGGCGGGCGATATCTCTGCGCGAACGTGCGTAGTTATTTCATGGGATTTCGCCGTTTTTGCCTTCGTTGCAAAAGGTCGGTTTTGAGGCTCCATAATTCATGTGGGCGCCGTGAACCGCGGCCGACCGCCGGGGTCGATCTCTGTCTTTAGAGGCGAAGTCATGTCAGACATGTCCAGCCAGGAATGAAAATTAAACGATCACGACAAGGCGCTCGCTGCAATGGGGGCTTTTCGATGACTGCGAATTTCAATTCGCAGGAGTACGATAAACATAAAACAATTGATTAAGAAGGATAAAACGTGGCTTTTAACGCAGAGGGCAGGTCTTGCCCACCTCGCGGAAGGGCCTCGGTCTGTTCCATCGTGGTTTGGCTGAGAATGCTGACGGCAAGCCGCCCGTGCTCCACGAACCAGTATTCCGTTGCCTGGGGCCCCTTCAGAAGGAGGTTCTTGACGTAAAACCAATGGGAGATGGTGCGAAGGCTGCTGATTGATCAGACCGCTGCGCCGCTGTCGTGCCCGCCCTGGTGTATGTGCCTGGCCGGGCATATGCGCCCCGCGAAGGTGCGCCCCCGCCGAAGGCTGGGGGATCTGGGAGGGGAACTTGACGGCGGGCGGAACTGATCCACCCGCTGCTGGGCCCAAAGTATGAGCAGAGTTCGAGCGCCATGCGGGCGGGGTTCAGCCCGTGCCCGCGCCAGCGGGTTGCCCGGTGACGAAAGCGAAGGGATTCCGGGGCCGCCCTCGCCGTGCATCAAGATAAATTGCGAGGGGAAGAGATGTCGCGACGAGCCTGGGGCCTGATCCGAGCAGTCCAGATCCGAGGGGTGTTCAACGTCCTATGGCTGTTTCATTCATCGAACCACGGAGCGATGGGGGCGACGAAAACGAAAGGTTTCCGTTCAATCCTGTCCGCGCAGAGGCGGAATTCGCAGAAGATTCACAGGTGGGGGAGGACCTTGGAGAAATAATCGCTGTTGGGACACGATCTCAAGATTTAACGGATTTATCTACTGACCACGCTGCGGCGGTTGCCGTTAAGACATCTGTGCATGCCGCAAAGAAGGTCGCGCGTCAATGCGTGGTGGGATATTTGAAGGAAGGAGCGAATATCGACGCAGGATTTTGCATCGACGAATCGCAACATGCACCGGCGATTTCTGGGCAAGAAGATTTGCTATAAATTTACGTGTTCGGTCAATCCGGATCCGAGGCATTGTTCGAGAATGCATCGCAGGTAGCATCGCAGGACGACGGTGCGTGGCTTTCCCGGACGGACTGGTCCAGGTCACTGCCCCGAACAAAACGAGATGTCTATACGTTGGATGCGGAAATGAGGGGGGCCGTCAAAACGTCAGATTCGGTCGAGTAATGCGTCATGGATTTGGAGTGCGGTTCAGATCAAAAGTGCGAAACGCATCGAGATCGATCGATTCAGGCGTGTATCATCGATTTCGAGGGCCAGGCTGACCGGGGCGAAGAGATGACCGACGATCACGCCGAGTTTTGGGACAGACTGATTTCCAATTCTAACCAGAATGCTGCCGCGATTCCGCGCGACATTTGGAGAGCGTGCAAACAGCGCGGGCGACCCGATATCGGTTCAACCAATATCGGACTTTGAACGGATGTTGAAATGCAAGTTGTTGCGGCTATCGCTGAAGTTTGGAGGCGGATGGATTTATCCAGCGATCGCCCAGTACTGTTGATGCAGATCCTGCGGTGCAAGTTAGCGGAGGGCCCGCAGACAGTGGTCTATGAGTGTCATGGAGGACGCTGCTGGCTCAGTCGGCAGTGCTGAGCCTGCAGCTGGCGGCGCCACTGGCTGAGCCGATGACCAACCAATAGCCTTCCAAAAACTGCTGTTGTGCTGTTGCCTGCGCAGATAGCTGCGGCCGCTGATGGGCGGCGCCTCCGGCGCCCTTCGCCGCCCGGGCAGCTGCCGCGCCGCTCCGCGCTGCCTGTGCCGCCGTCGGCGCCGAGAAGCGGGGGCCGCAGTTTGAGCGTGCGCAAGGGCGCGACGACGTGCCCTGGCCCCCCCGCCGTTCCGAGACGCAGGCAACGTGCCGATTGTGGACACGGATAAGCAGATGATTAGTTGGCGGGGAGCGGGGTGCGTATCACTTCAGCCGATGGAGCCCATGCGCGCAATCGTTCAGCTGGCGTAGATATTCGCGGGGACTGAGATGCTGCGGGCGCTGCCAACTGGGGTGCGTCCTGGCGCAAGCACGCAAGGAATCGATACTATTGGGTCTTCAACAATGCCGAAAAGAAGTGGCAATATTGGTGCGCGAACGACTACAATGGGTACTTCAGCCTTTGGTAGATGCAGAGAATGAGACGAGACGGTTTAACCAGTGTTGCCCCAACGTGCTCGAAGGATGTTTACGCAGTTCCGTATCCAGAGCATTCGCGTTCACTTTTGATGCCGTGCGCTGATTGGATGTGGGATTCGTCGGTCTGCTTCGACCGTCACGGCAGCTCCAGCGGTAATTTCGGCACCCCGCCCTCGGCGCAGTAGAATTTTTTTGGGGTGGCGCCAGGGGGGCCAGAGTGCCTTGGGGTGCCAGGGGCCCGTGGAGCTCCGAGGTGGGCCGGACATTTGGTCCTTAGCATCCCGCCGCTGGGGGAGTTGTTTAGCGTCTTCCTCTGCCGTCTCTGTGCCGCCGCCGCCTGCTGCTGTTGCGCCATATTGTGCATCCGCAGCTGTGTAGTAACTCAAGAATGGAGTTGGCGCCGCGGGCCAACCTTGCGCGTGTGAAATGGAGTGCTTCGGGTCGTCGCCACGTCGTCGCCCCTCCTCCCGCGCTCACAGATCTGGTTAATATCAGCTTGCCGGATATCATCGCCATGTCCATGTGGCAAGTTCACGGCAATTGTAACACCAATGTTGCATCATTTTCACACCTTTGCATGTGCTGGGGATCCCGTTCCTCTTGCTCATAACAGCATCTCTTCCGCGTCGATTCTTCGGCATCGGGATCCGTCAATTCTCAAGAGTGTGTGTGTGTGTGTGTGTGTGTGTGTGTGTGTGCGTGCCCCGACTTTCTGACACCGCGCCGCTGCGCGCGTGGGCGCGACGCCGCAATACCTGCAAGTGTGTCTGTGTGAGAGAAAAAGGGAAACATAGAGAAAGAGAGAGAGAGAGAGAGAGAGAAAGAGAGAGAGAGAGAGAGAACGAGAGAGAGAGAGAAAGAAAGAGATAGATAAAGAGCGAGAGAAAGAGAGAGAGAGAGAGACATATATATATATATAGAGAGAGAGAGAGAGAGAGAGAAACAAAGAGACAGAGAGAGAGAGAGAGAGAGAAAAGAGAGAGAGATAAACATATATAATGTGTGTGTGTGTGTGTGTGCGACGAGGGGCTTGGCGCGAGGCGTGATCCGTCGGTAGGATGGGGGAAGCAGGAGACAGGCGGACACATACGTTTGAAACGGAAGAGGTAAGAAGGAGGGCGAGGGAGTCGAAGAAACAACTGCATAATCATGATTTTTTGGAGCTCCGCGCGGATTTCTTGGATCGGCGCTGATGCCCCCTGGCGGCGCCTCCAGCGCCGCCGCTGGCGCGCTTCGCGCGCCAGGGAGGGGCGTCCAGCTCGGATCCATGAAATGTGCGCATACCTCATTCTTTTTGTTAAATATTTTTATGTGTAGAACGTGTGTATATGTATGTATGTTTGTATATATGTGGTCGTATTAATGATAATAGTAAAACCAATATTAATAATACAAGGGAGGGAATCAGGGGATGAGTGGGAGGGATGAGGAGCATGAGGAGAGGCATATAAGAAGCGAAGGGCCCGGATAAGCACGAGGGGAAGGGGGTTTGGGGACCTTTCAGAACATGGAGAAGTCGTTCCGCCTCTTATCAGTGCGTTCTAGATCGCTTTGGAGAGGCATCCTCCGGACTTGAAGGCGCTCGGACCTTGTGGAGTTTGTGTGCCCCCGGTCTGTTCGCATGTTATCTTCGTCGTCGGACGAGGGGAAGGATGTGAGTCAGCTTTCCGTTTTCACCCTCTCGTCCTGTCCATTTCGTTCTCCATGCTGTTTCTCCTTCGCCACCGTCCTCCACTCCCCCTCCTCCCTCCCCCCCCTCCCTCCCTCCATCCCCCTCGCCTTCCCCTCGCCCCCTCGCTTCGGGGCCCCCTCCCTGCCTTCCTCCCTCCCTTCCTCTCTTCCTCCCCCCTCTCCACTCCGCTCCGCTCCCCTTCCCTCCAGTCCGCTCCGCTCCGCCCCGCTCCCTCCTCTCTCCCCTCCCCTCCCCTCCACCCCTCCCTTCCCCTCTCCTCCGCTCCGGAGCCTTCCGTTGCCCCCCCGCCGCAGGGGAGAGGAACGCCTCCAGGCCGCCGCGCCGCGCGCGCGCACGCCCCACCCCCCCTTGGGGGCTGGGGCGGCGCCCGATGGGCCACCAGGTGCCCGATGCGTCCTCTCTCCCGCCCCCGCCGGGCCCTGGAGGAGCGAGGGCAGGAGTCTGGGAGGGCGGATGGCAACGGTAATCCTTCCTCCCTCCTCCTCCTTCCTCCCTCCCCCTCCTCCTCCTCCTCCTCCTCCTCCTCCTCCTCCTCCTCCTCCTCCTCCTCCTCCTCCTCCTCCTCGGGGGGAGATCGGGCAGCCTGGGGTGCTGGGGGGGGGTGCTAGGCGGCTCGACGCCCAGTCGCCCATCCATCGTTGATCGCGGCCCGATGGCTGGTTCCGCCCCAGGAGTGCGCGGATCTGCTCTCGGGGGCCCATCGCCGAGCGATCGGCGATGCATCGCAGATTCTGGCCTGCTGCCTCCGCCCCCGAGCCGGTCCCCCCCAACGTTCCCAGCCCCCCGTAGCGTTCCCCCGAAGGGGGGAGGGAGGGGAGGGGAGGGGAGGGAGTGATGGGAGGGGAGGCGAGGAGGTTGGTAGGTGTGCTCCCGTGGAGCTGGCACATGGAGGACAGATGGGAGGGATGATGAGGAGGGAAGGGGATGAGGAAGACGAGGAGGACGAGGAGGTGGAGGAGGAGTATGAGGATGAGGACGAGGAGGCGGATGACGATGATGATGAATCTTCGGACGAAGATGAGGATGGGGATTAGGGTCAGACGGCGGGAGATGAGGATGAGGATGAAGAGGAGACGGGGGAGGAAGAGGATGAGGAGGAGGAGGAATAACAGGATGATGGAGATGATGAGGAGAAGGAGGATGAGGAGGACAAGGATGAAGAGGATGACGACGATGCTGATGATGCTGATGATGCTGATGATGATGATGCTGATGATGATGATGATGATGACGATGGTGGTGATGATGATGACGATGATGATGATGATGATGATGATGATGATGATGATGATGCTGCTGATGATGATGATGATGATGATGATGGTGATGATGATGACGACGATGATGATGATGCTGATGCTGATGCTGATGATGCTGATGATGCTGATGATGCTGATGATGATGATGATGATGATGATGATGATGATGATGATGATGATGATGATGATGATGATGCTGATATAAAGATGATACGAGGATGGTATGATGATTCCGAGAAGGATGCGGCTGAGGATGCGGATGATGAGGACGAGCCTTCGAGGCGCCGCGCGGAGGACGAGCCTCGGAGGCGCCGCGCGTGACACATCGTTTCTGCTATACTGGTTGGGATCGGCATAGCTGGGTTCTTTGAATGCAATTGCACTTTTGGTTTTACCAGCCTGCTGGGGCGGCGCCCGATGGGCCACCAGGCGCCCGATGTGGTGGTCTCCCTCTCCCCCCCCCGCCGGGTTCTGGAGGTGCGTGGATAGGAGTCTGGAGGGTGGAGGGGGGGAGGCCAGGGGCAGCGTGAGGGGCGGGGGTGGGCTGGGCGGCTCGTGGGGGGATGCGTCGACCCCCAGTCGCCCATCCGTCGTTGATAGTGGCCCGATGGATGGCTCCCCCCCAGGAGTGTGCGGATTTGCTCTCGGGGGCCTACCGACGAGAGATCGACGATGGATCGCAGATCCTGGCTGGATGCTTCCGCCCCCGAGCGGGTCCCCCCTAGCATTCCCCCTCGGGGGGGGGGGAGGGATAGGATGGGGAGGGGAAGCCGTGCTGGGAGGGGAAGTGAGGATGCTGGTTGGCGTGCTCCCGTTGCGCCGGCACATGGAGGACTGCGAGGAGGGATGATGCGGCGGAGGGAGGGGGAGGAGGAGGACCAGCGTGAACCCACGATGCGGCGACGACGCTGGAGTGCACCCTCCCGCCCCCGAGGTCCCTCAAGCGTCCCCCCTGGCAGCGCCCTCTGGAAGGACGCACGCCCGTGTGGCCTGCTCCTCCTGCCGCGGAGACCCGTGGCCCACACCTCGGCCCGCGGCCTCCCCGGCTCTGCCTGCGGCTCCTGCCGCCGTGCGTCCGCCGTGCCCCCCTGCCGGCCTCGCGCCGCTCCGCGGCCCTCTCCGCGACGCCGCGCTGCAGCTCCTCTGCCTCCGGGGCGTCCGCCACCGCGGTCTCCCCCCAGACCGCCCGGGGCAGCGCGCGGGCCGGAGGAGAAGGCGGAGGGGCCGCGGACGACCTCGGGCGCGCGGCCTCCTGCGGGACTGGGCCGCGAGCTCGCAGCCGCCGGAAGAGCCAGCCTGTCGAGCGCAGGGCTCGCGCTCCTCACGGCATCGCTGTCACGCCTGGTCCGCGCGGGGGAGTCGGCTCTGTCTGCGACGCAGAGTGCGCAGCTCCGACTGTGCTCCTGGCCCCAGCCGGAAGGCCTGCGCAGCGGATTCCAGTCTCGGGGGCCCCCAAACGGGGCGGTGACCACACCGTGCGGTGAGTCGGTGGGGATTCGGGGTCACCGTACGGTTTTGGGACTCGGGTCTTTCTCCGAGGACGCCTCGGGCGACAGGGGCCTCCAGGGTCCCGAGACCGTGCGGCGACGGACCGTGCGGTGAGGTCTTGGGGGATTCCGAGGCCACCGCCACGGTCTGTCACCGCACCGTTTCGGGACTCCAGAGTTTCACCACCCGCCAGACCACCCCAACCCAACCCGAAGGCCTCAATTTGCCCTCCCCTTCCAGTGGGGGGGGGTCGGGGAACATCGACAAAAATACGTATGGAGCCCATGCCCCCCCCCAACCCGAAATTCGGGTCTTCGGGTTGGGTTGGGGTGGTCTGGTAGGTAGTCAGAGTTCCACTCGCACAGACTTCGCAGAGCCTCGCTGCGGAGGAGGACGGCTCGCGCCTCTGCCCCCTCTGGCAGCAGCGGCGGAAGGCCGTCCGCCGAGGGCCCGAAGTCCACCCACTCTCCGAGCGCGTCGCGCCGGAGGGCCCAGGCCTCGGGCCTGCCCGGAGCCAGGATGCCCACAGGGGGAAGCGGAGGTGCAGCATGAGGAGGTTCAGGAGGGAAAAACACGCACAGGCACAATTCATCGTCGATCCCCCAGGAGATGTGGGAAAATGTGGGAAGCGGGGGGGAAGACGAGAATCCAAAAGATATTGTCAAACTGTGGGGAATCCTCTTATTTGTGTGTATTTATTTGTGTGTCCCAGGGCCCCTTTCGAGGTGGAGGATGAGGCGGATCTGGAGGAGGAGGAGGAGGAGGAGGAGGAGGAGGAGGAGGAGGAGAAGGAGGGGGCGGGGGAGGAGGAGGAGCGGGAGGCGGATGCGGAGGCGGACAGGAGGACGGTGGGGAGGAACAGGTGGACGAGGAGGAGGCGGCGGAGGACGAGGAGCAGGTTGAGGAGTTGGAGGAGGAGGTGGAGTAGAAGGAGGAGCAGGCGGATGAGGAGTAGACGGAGGATGATGGTGAGGATGAGGATGAGGATGCTGATGTTGGTGCTGATGATGTTGATGAGGAGGGCGGTTGAGAAGGATGCGGACAAGGAGGACGATGGAGGAGATAGGAGAGATGAGCGATGTGAGGAGGGGAGGTGAGATGGTGCGAAGGGAGGGTGAGATGGATGCAGGGAGGGGAAGGGAAGGAGGAGTGAGGGAGAGAAGGAGGGAGGGAGGGAAGGAGGATGGAGGATGGAGGATGGGTGAGGGAGGGTGGTGAGGGGGGAGGGAGGGGGAAGGATGAAGGAGGGAAAGGAGGAGAAGGCATGCTACGCTTGAGATCAGTCAGGAAGCCAGCGAGTTCTAGATGGAGCCATATATCCATGACAGGAGGACGGCGTAGGATCTCTGTCCTCTGGCTGTGGACAGGCATCCCGTTCTTCTCCCCTGGGGCCCACGACCCATCCCAACAGAAGAAGCCATGATGGCCCCTAACCGGGTGCAGGGCGCCGACCGGTGGCTCCCCTGCGACCACCCCGTCCCGCTCGCAGGGTCGTCGCGTCCCCCGCGTCGGGGGTGTGTCAGGCAGCTCTAGGATCGGGATCAGCTCGCTGCGGATCGTCCTGGAACGCTCGCGGAGCGTCCTGCAGTGCTCCGAGAAGACCGCGGCGCCCGATGTGCGTGCGTCCTCCATCCGGGCCTGCCGGCTATCGCAGATCCCCGGTGTGCTCCGATCCGATCTCGTTCCGATCCAAGCTTCGTCTCATTGGGCGAGCGGACTGCCGCCCTCCCCGCAAGTCCTGCCCGCGATCCGTGGGGGGAGCTGAAGTCCACGACTCTGCGCCTCCCAGATGGGGTCGGAGTGGATGGGGTCGGAGGATCACGCCGCATCGACGATGCATCGCCGATGCATCGGCGATGCATCAGCGATGCGGCTCGATATGGGGCCCGATGTTCTCCACGCTGACGTCGCCGATGCATCGCCGATGCATCGGTGATGAATTGCCGATGCGGCGCGATCCTCCGACCCCATCTACTCGGACCCCATCTAGGAGGTCTCTAACGACGTGAACCTTTGAGTTCCTTCCCTTCGTCCCCGCCGCGGATGGGCGCTGGCAGCACAAGGCTCGCGGTGCCAGTCAAGCCTTTCGAGCGTTGGGCCCAGTGACCACTGAGCACAGGTGGAGTAGTGTTCAGTCGGGCCTGTTCCTCTACAGGAGGAATTTCCCAAATAGTCAGAAATAGTCTCGGGACGTTTTTTTTGATTTTTGTTTGAAGTTTTTTGAGTATCTTTTACCTATGCGACCAACCTGCGGGTGATAAGGAGGTTGGGGGGGAGGGGGCCAGCAATGGGCAACAGTGGTGATTGTTGTTCTGACGATGCCAGTGGAGATTGTTGCGTTGCCGCTCGCTCTTGGGAGCCTTGGTGTCGAGTTATTTACGTCACCCTTCTCTCTTGGGCGCCTTGGTACCAGTCCCCCCCCCCCCGGGAACTAATGAAATAATAACTGATTTCGTGCATTTTGCAAGGGCTTGGGGGTCCGTTTGGGCGCGTCTTTTGGACCCTTTGGGGGGCTCTTGGGGGCCTCTTGGGGGGCCTCTTGGGGGCCTCTTGAGAGCCTTTTTGGGCTTCTTGGGGGCCTCTTGGGGCCTCCCAGGAGCTTCTTGGAGCGACCCTTCAGAGCCTGTTCCGCCAACGTTCGTACTGGGAGCCTTGGTGTTCAGAGATTGTTGCGTTGCCGCTCGCTCTTGGCACAGCATACAGCACGGGATGTTGATGTGCCTGACGTTTTGCATTTGCATTTGCTTATCGATGTGCATGTCGATTTGCTTTTCAATCTCCATTTCGATCAGCATTTCGATTTGCATCTCACTATCGGTCTAACTATCGATCCCACGATCGATCTCACTATCGACCTTGATATCGATCTCACTCGATCGATCTCACTATCGGTCTCACTCGATCGATTTCACTGTCGATCTCACTCTCGATCTCGTTGCCGATCCCACTACCGATCTCACTATCGCTATCACTCCATCGATCTCACTATCGATCTCACTCCATCGATCTCACTATCGATCGATCTCACCCGATCGATCTCACGATCGATCTTACTCAATCGATCTCACCATAGATCCCACTATCGCTCTCACTATCGATCCCACAATCGATCTCACCATCGATCTCACTCGATCGATCTCACTATCGATCTCACTATCGATTTCACAATCGATCTCACAATCGATCTCACTATCGGTCTCACTATCGTTTTCGCACCAGCGGGACACAGGGTCACCAGCGGAACACCGGCGGGACACGGGCGGGACACCGCGCGGCCCCGTTTGCCGGTCGGGAAACATTTGGTCTGGCCGCGCCTCAGCCACAGGAGACTTACCGGGACACCAGCGGGACACCGGCGGGACACCGGCGGGACACCGCGCGGCCCTGATTGCCAGGGGGGGAACCATTTGGTCTGGACGCGCCTCAGCCGCAGGAGACTTTCCTCTCGCCCGCCCACGCAGCTTCGCCTCGCCCGCACGCACGGCACGCACGAACACGAAACCGAAACCGATTTCCTGGTGGGGGGCTCTCCGTTCCACTTCGATCTCACCCCCCGACCTCCGATTTTTCGTCCAAAGTCCCCCTGACACAGACACAATTCATCGTCGATTCCCTAGAAAATATGGGAAAATATGGGAAGTGGGGGGGAAGACGAAAACCCAGAAAATATGGAACATATGGGGAATCCTGTTATTTGTGTCTATTTATTTGTGTGTCCCAGGGCCCCTTCATCTTCTTCTTCCCCCAGCGCCCTCTCTTCCTTCCCTTGTGCCCAGGGTCGGCTCCGATGTATCCCTCGGCTCTCCCGACCGCGTCCTGGACCCATGTCGCCGCCGACAAAAAAAATTGCCCCTCCCATGCCGACCAGCGACCAATCAGAGCCCATTCCTCCTCCGCCTCTTCCTGCTTCTCTCCTCCTCCTCCTGCTCCTCCTCCTCCTCCTTCTCCTCCTCCTCCTCCTCCGCATCCGCATCCTCCTCCTCCTCCTCCTCCTTCTCCTCCTCCTCCTCCCTCTCTCCCCGGCTCCTGTCGCCACTGACAAGAAAAAAGGTTGCCCCTCTCTCCCCCGAACAAAAACGCAAACGTTGCCCTGGCTATCCTGTGCGCGGTAGGCCAGGCTGACGAGCAAATCCCTTCGTTCATGGAGAGCCGGCGGGTGGCAGCGCTCGTGCCGCTGGCTGAGGTTGCCATGCCGACGGGCGGACAATCAGAGCCTAGTCCTCCTCCGCCTCCTCCTCCTGCTTCCCCTCCTCCTCCTCCTGCTTCTCCTCCTCCTCCTCCTCCTCTTCCACCTCCCCCTGCTTCTCCTCCTCCTCCTCCTGCTTCTGCTCCTCCTCCTCCTCCTCCTCCTCCTTCTGCTTCTCCTCCTGCTTCTCCTCCACCTCCTCCTCCTGCTTCTCTCCTCCCTCCTCCTCCTCCTCCTCCTCCTCCTCCTCCTCCTCCTCCTCCTCCTCCTCCTCCTCCTCCTCCTCCTCCTCTCCTCCTCCTCCTCCTCCTCCTCCTCCTCCACCTCCTCCCTGCTTCTCCTCCTCCTCCTCCTCCTCCTCCTCCTCCTCCTGCTTCTGCTCCTCCTCCTCCTCCTCCTCCTCCTCCTCCTCCTCCTCCTCCTCGGGAGCACCAGGTCGTGGAGGCGGCGCCGCGCGCGGGGCGTGCAGAGCCCCTGCCGGAGTGCGCGCGGAGCGCCCGTGGCACGAGCGCGTGCGAGGCCCCTCCGACGCGGCGCTGGCGCCCCGCGGGTCGGGGCGCCCGTGCCGTGGCGGAGCTCGCTCGCTGCCTTGCCGACGGGCGCGGGCCCTGCAGGCGGGGGGCCCCCCCGCCTGCAGAGCCCAGACCTGGAGGGTGTCTCCCAAGGGCGTGGGCGACCCCTCCTCCTCCTCCTCCTCCCCTCCTCCTCCTCCTCCTCCTCCCTCGTCCTCCTCCTCCTCCTCCTCCTCCTCCTCCTCCTCCCCCCTCCTCCTCCTCCTCCTCCCCTCCCCCTCCCCCTCCCCCTCCTCCACCTCCTCCCCTCCTCCTCTCTCCTCCTCCTCCTCCTCCTCCTGCTCCTCCTCCTCCTCCTCTCCTCCTCCCTTCAACCTCCTCCTCCACCTCCTCCTCCGCCTCCGCCGCGCTCGCCTCCGCCCCGCCTCCGCCTCCGCGTCCGCTCCGCTGTCCGCTCCGCCTCCTCCGCCTCCTCCTCCTCCTCCTCCTGCTCCTGCCTGCTGCCTCCTCCTCTCTCCTTCTCCTCCTCCTCCTCCTCCTCCTCCTGCAGCGTGTGGGCGCTTTCGTATTTGTTGTCTGGGCGAAATGGGGAGGAGGAGGAGGAGGAGGAGGAGGAGGAGAGGAGGAGGAGGAGGAGGAGGAGGAGAGGAGGAGGAGGGGAGGAGGAGGAGGAGGAGAGGAGAGGAGGAGGAGGAGGGGCGAGGAGGGGAGAGGAAGGAGGAAGAGGAGGAGGAGAGGAGGAGGAGGAGGAGGAGAGGAGGAGGAGGAGGAGGAGGAGGAGGAGGAGGCGGAGGAGGAGGAGGAGGAGGAGGAGGAGAGGAGGAGGAGGAGGAGGAGGAGGAGAAGCAAAAGGGGTCTGGGGGGGGGCTCTCGAGGGGCGCACCGCGATCGGGGCTCTCGAACCTCGGGGGCTCCAGGCAGCTCGGGGGGGCAGGCCCCGAGGGGCAGGCCCGAGCTAGCCACGAGGAGGAAAATAGGAATGGCATTTTTCCCCAACCCTCCTACGGTTGGGTACTCGTTTTGAATAGAGCAGTGTGGTCGCCCCGTCCTCCTCCTCCTCCTCCCCTCTCCTCCCCTCCTCCTCTCCTGTTTCCTGTGTTCCCCTCTCCTCTTCTTTCGTGCCGTCGGGCTTGCGATCTGCGCAACCGTCGCCACTTTCGTGGGCTCCTGGGAGGCCCAGCGGAGGTGGGTCCCACGCGGATCACCTCGGTAGCTCGCCGCCCCCTGGGGGGTTTGCGATCTGCGCAATTGTCGCCACTTTCGTGGGCTCCTGGGAGGCCCAGCGGAGGTGGGTCCCACGCGGATCACCTCGGTAGCTCGCCGCCCCCTGGAGGGCTTGCGATCTGCGTCGGATCTCCTGGGAGGCCCAGCGGAGGTGGGTCCCACGCTCGGTAGCTCGCCGCCCCCTGAGGGGCTTGCGATCTGCGCAACCGTCGCCACTTTCGTGGGCTCCTGGGAGGCCCAGCGGAGGTGGGTCCCACGCGGATCACCTCGGTAGCTCGCCGCCCCCTGGGGGGTTTGCGATCTGCGCAATTGTCGCCACTTTCGTGGGCTCCTGGGAGGCCCAGCGGAGGTGGGTCCCGCGCGGATCACCTCGGTAGCTCGCCGCCCCCTGGGGGGTTTGCGATCTGCGCAATTGTCGCCACTTTTGTGGGCTCCTGGGAGGCCCAGCGGAGGTGGGTCCCACGCAAATCACCTCGGTAGCTCGCCGCCCCCTGAGGGGCTTGCGATCTGCGCAACCGTCGCCACTTTCGTGGGCTCCTGGGAGGCCCAGCGGAGGTGGGTCCCGCGCGGATCACCTCGGTAGCTCGCCGCCCCCTGGGGGGCTTGCGATCTGCGCAACTGTCGCCACCTTCGTGTGCTCCTGGGAGGCCCAGCGGAGGTGGGTCCCACGCGGATCACCTCGGGACCTCGCCGCCCCCAGGGGGGTTTGCGATCTGCGCAACCGTCGCCACTTTCGTGGGCTCCTGGGAGGCCCAGCGGAGGTGGGACCCACGCGGATCACCTCGGTAGCTCGCCGCCCCCTGGGGGGCTTGCGATCTGCGCAACCGTCGCCACTTTCGTGGGCTCCTGGGAGGCCCAGCGGAGGTGGGTCCCACGCGGATCGCCCTGGTAGCTCGCCGCCCCCTGGGGGGCTTGCGATCTGCGCAACCGTCGCCACTTTCGTGGGCTCCTGGGAGGCCCAACAGAGGTACGTCTTACGCGTTGCCGCTGCTCTTCTTGCTGCGCTCTTCTGAGTTCACTGATGGGTGCTCTTCTTCCGCACTGCGCTTTTTTTTCTGCATGCCCGTCAGTATTGAGTGGTCCTGAATGTAACCACCACATGTATAAAAAAAGGGTTGGGTACGTCGCAGGGTAGTTTATTTTTCGTCCCAAATCCGCCTATAGGGGGACATGCCCGACCTAATGCTATCTACAGTGGAGGCCCATGCCCAAAAACACCTTGGTTGCCTCCAGGGTGCCCTGGGTTTCTTGGGATTCGATGGTTTTGCTGTGGAAAGCGCGACCATCCCACACCGAGAATCCATGGACGGGTCTACTAGGTGTTCGGGTCGGACGCGCGCCTCCAAGGAGGACATACGGTACAAGTCTGTCTATGTGCGTCGCAGGAGGAGCAAGAGGAGGGAGGAACGATTTTCAGAGGAGGGAGCTGGGAGGAGGCGGGGCTGAAAGATCCCCACAGCGCGCTAAGGGTGAGAGAGTTGGGCCGGCGCCCTCCCTGCTTCCTCCGCCCTCCTCCCCGCTGCCTCTGCCCTCCTCCCTGCACCCCTGCTCCCTCCTCCCTCCTGCCTGCGCCCCTCCTCCGCCATGCCCTCCCCCTCCTCCCTCCTCCCTGCTCTGGTGACTCCTGCCTCCTCCTCCTCCTCCTCCTCCTCCTTTTCCTCCCTCCACCCGCCTCCCTCCTCCCTCCCTCCCTCCCTCCACCCTGCGCCTCCGTGTTCCCCCCCCCCCCCCCCTCCCCCCCCTTTTCACGCTCCACCCAGCCTCATCCTTCCCTCCCTCCTCCCCCCCCCTCGCCGCCAGCACTGCCTCCGCTGCCGCCGCTGCCGCCACGTCTGCCGCTCGGCTCGGCGAGGCCTCGTGCTACGACGACGGCCGCTCCGTGCTGGTGGAAGGCGCTCGGTGCGGCAGGGCAGGCAGGCAGGAGGCTCGGAGGGTGGGAAGAGCGGGGCGATGCGGTCCTGGCCCAGTGGTGGCCCCATCTCTTCCGGGGAGGCCAAGACGTCCTCCAGAGCCCCCCACCCGCCCGAGGCCCCCGAGGGCGCCAGTGGGCTCCAGAAACTGGCGCGCGAAGATCTTGGGGCACCTCGGGGTCCAGGCTCGCATTCTGGCAACCTCCGAGAGGATCAGCGGCAACGTCAGGGGGGGGGGATACAGTGGAGACCCACTCCAAGAGGCACCCTGCTTGCCTCCAGGGTGCCCTGGGTTTCCTGGGGCTCGATGCTTTGGCCGTGGAAGGCGTGACGATCCCACACCAAGAATCCATGGGCGTCCTGGGGTCTCAGGGATGGGTTTCTTGGGGCAGGTTTCTAGTGGACTGGCCTCCACAGTCAGGGTTGTATCGAGGTCGCCTGCGGCGAGCCACCGCAGCCCCCCTCGCCTTTTTGGAGATGCCGGTGCGACCAAGCGTTGGGCCGGAGCCTGGCCACGCTATGCGACAATGTGCTCCCGGAGCCGTTGTTCAGAGCCCCGAATCATCAGGGGGAACTCGGGTCAGGGTTAACTCGGGTTCGTTTTTCGGGAGTCCGAACCCGACTTACCCCGGACCCGAGTTACCCCGGATAATTCGGGCGTCCAGAGCCCCACATCATCAGGGGTAACTCGGGTCAGGGCTAACTCGGGTTCCTTTTTCGGGAATCCGAACCCGAGTTACCCCGGGCCCGAGTTACCCCGGATAATTCGGGCGCCCAAGTTGTGGAAGCCCTCGGTGGGATATTGTGAGGAGGAAGCGAGAGAGGAAAAAGGAGAGGGAGGAAAAGGAATTGTGGGCTGAACCTTAAAAGGAGAGGCTCCCGAGGACGAGATCCTCCCCTCTTCGGGCCCCCTTAGGGCCGTCCTACTGCCACCACCTCTATAGCGCGCGAGGAATTTCGACCGCCTCTGCGGCGACCGCGACCTCCATCGCGACTTACACGACGTGCGAGCGCGGGGGCGCGAAAGACCCCCGCATCTCCGAGATCGGGGAGCGCTGGCTCGCGAACCTATCTAGACTTCCTGCCGCTCATGGAAGCGTGGCCCGCATCTCCTCGACCGCGTCAGCTACCTGAGCCGCGCAATCTACGAGCTCGTTGCCATGACCAGAGGTCCCTCGTGGCATCCTGCTGGACATGTACGACGGATCCGCGAGGTGCGTACTTGGCTCAACGTCCACGCAGGACGCATGACGCCGCCCCAGCAGGCAGTTGCGCTACAACGTAGCCTCCAGGGCCTGGCACGCACTACCGCCGTGCGGATGCCAGCCGTGGCTTTCGATTTCGGAGCAGAAATAAATGGCTTTAGAACTGACCCACTAACGTACCTGGCGCAGGTTTTTGAAAGCCTAGAAGATGAGCGCCAGCTAAATCCGTCGTGGACTTCCGCGTCCACCCCGACGAGAGGATCGACAGTGTGCCTTCTAGGTGGGAGATTGCCCGGATGGGGGGCGACTCGGCAGGATTTGGTTTTGACAGCTGTCGACTGTTGTTTGCAACGCTGGTTCGAGCCTCCGTGTCCCGCCGCGCGAAGTGTCGTCACTTCCGCGGTCGCTCAGCGGCATGATGCCCAGAAATCCGCACGAGTATGACGGGCTGCTGGAGCTGATGGGTCGTCGACGCCGCGTCGCCGAGCGCGCTGGGCAACGTCGCGCAACTGATGGGGCGGCGCCGGCAGAAGTGACGCCCGCGTGGTGGATGCATTCTTGCCAGGGAAGTTCCATGAGAAGATGGGCAGCGACGAGATGCCCCAGGAGAAGCTCCTGCCGCTGGATCTAGGCCAACGGCCACTTACGGGCCGCGTGGCGCTCGAGGAAACTTGACCAGCTGTGCGCCCCCAGTCGCCGCGTGCGCACCGCCGGCCGCGCGCGCGCGGCGACCCTCTTGTGGAGAGACCGAAGGGAGCCGCGACAGCGGCGCGGACGCGGGCGCCGTCTCAGCCTACGAGACCGAGAGCGCCCGGAACTACCTCGCGGAAGTGTGCTGCTCGAAGCAGTATCAGAGTGGCCGCCAGTGCCGTGCTGCGCGTGCGAGCTGGTGCGCCGAATCCGCCGATTCACGGGGCGGGCTCTCCGAAGGCGTGGGCAGACGCGGCCGCGGAGGCCACCGTCGTCTCGCTGGTAAAGGCATTCCGATGTATATTTCAGCCATCAAGGATGATGCCTACAAGGAGCTGCGCCTTGGCGGTTGTGGCAAAGGCCGGCAAGGGCGGCCAGATGATGACGTGCCGCAATTGTGGCTCAACGCAGCACCTTGCGCGAGATTGCTCTCGACCAGCAGGGCAAGGCAACGCCCCTGCCTTGGGCGCGCTGCTTGTGGGCACCGCGGAGTACCTAAACCCGCTGGAGTGCTGCCAGCGAGAGCAGCTGTACTTCATGGGGTCTACTGAGCGATGCCTCTACCTGATATACTGCGACGTGACTGAGCGCGACAAGATAGATCGTGACAACTCAATCAACGATCGTCACGTGGGAGCACGACCCGAAACAAAGGAACCGGACAGAGAGATGAGGCGCTCTACTATTGCGCCCTGCAGTAGAGGTGCCCGGGGGAAGCCGACCGCCTCGAGCCAGTGGCTGAACGTGCGCGCGGCGTGTGCTGCGAGGTCATTGGCGTTGACGACGACGACGCCGTGCTGGGCCCCGACGCCTCGTCGTCGGGGCTGCCCGTTTTCGGGCTGGCTGGGCGCGCGCCATTTCGTGCAGATGAGCCTGAGGTTTTGCATCCGAGTTCCCCGGGTGCTGATTGCCGGCGCAACGCCCCCGGGGCGCGGTGCCAGAGGGCCGATTGAGGCCGTGCGTGGCCAGGCGTCATCTGATACAGATGGTCGTTGACCCCGCGGAACGCCCGGCGTGCGGATCTGGTGTGGCAGCATCAGGCCATGACAAATGGTTTGTGCTCTAGCAGAGAGGAAGTTGGAGGCCCTGCAGGAGAAAAGGCATCTGCGCGCAGTGGTTGCTTGTCGACTCCTTCAGTCCGAACGCCCAACTGGTGCGCCGATGGGGGCGGTGGCGATGTCGAGGCCGGCGCGCGCAGGGCCCCGCGCGACCTGCCTCGTGATTTGGTTTCCGCAGTGACCCCGACGTGGTGTGCGTCGTTGATCTCTCGCGCGACGCGCCAGATAGCGACGTGGACCTCGCAGATGAGATGATCGACGGCCATGCCCATGAGACGCAGATCCTGGGCTTCGCAGGTGGCCTCAGACTTGGGAGCGGCGACGGTAGCTTCGAGGGCCCAATGGGGTCTGCATTGCTGTTGGACTTCATGACGGGCAGCCCTGGAAACTTGAGCGAGGCACCGATCCGCGGCCCGGACTCTCCGGGCATCGCGCCTCAACTGGAACGCCGCTGGCCGCTGCCGCGTGGCCCCGATCTTGACCCGGCTCCGAAGACAGACCCGCTTGGTCTATGGCGAGGCGGTTATCCCCGCATTCGTCGACTACGACCCAGCACCAGGTGAATGCCAACCAATGCCAACGAAGAACCGACCAGGTGGGCATTCCCGGGCTGGGCATGCCCAACCTGCCACGTTTGCGTGGTCGACGCCCCGCCAGACAGCCCATTCTGTCGAGCCCGTAACCAGCGTCGACAGGGTATCGAGGCGTCGAAAGTTGTGTGTATCCTTTGACGACGCCCTCCCCGGCCACTGCGGGGGCGACTGGGGTCCCGAGGAGACCATGTACAAAATGGGCGCTCTGGAGGAGACGCCTCGGCTCCCGCGTGTAGGCAGGGGAGTGTTTGGACTTGCGCGGCCTGCGGGGGCGCCCCACTCGGATCGAACCATCGGGGGCCGCCCGAGATATGTCGAGCTGAAGTGCGAGAGCGCGAATTTCGACGCGCTGGGCGATGCAGGTGCCGATCCTGGTTCGACCGCGACGAGTTACCTCTATCGGGGCAGCGCCCCGGTCCGACACTTCTTGGACAATCCTCGGGCAATTCAATTTGGTGGCAAGGTCGAGTCCTCGGATGTGCTCGACAGAACTACGCCGAACGAGTGAACCGACCAGCAGCTGCTCCTCAACGGGCAAGGAGGGGCAACAGGTCACGCTCGCCGTGGTCATCATCATCAAGGCGGCGCCCGACACCACCACTTGCGCCCATGATGCGCGATCAAGGTACGAGCCCGGCTACAGGCTGCGCCACCGCGCCAGTTTAGTAGGTTTCTCCTACGGGGAGGCCCCTGGCGCTGCCTCCACAGAATCGCGGGAACGCGACCGACCCGAACACCAAAACGCATCAAAGCTGGAGCTCCCCGCAGAATCGCGCCCAACAACAGCAGCCTCTATTGGAAGAGCCAAGGAGACGGAGCCAAAGAGACCAAGCGGGAAGCCCTGTGCCACCCCTCGTCACCCTCAAGCTTTGCACCAAACTTGGCATCTTTACGAGCCTCGAGCCGCGAGAACGTCGGAGCGATTTTACTCGTCAAATCAATGGACCTCAGGGACATCCAGGAAGTGACCGAACGCTTTAGGACGGGTCGTGGAGACGCTGCTGGTGCACCTGGATCAGGACACGCTCGTGTAGAAAGCCGTTAGTCATAGACTCAGCGGTCGAGGTTGCCGACAAAGACGACACGTTCAGCTTGAACGAAGACCGGGTCAAAGTTGGATATAAGATGGAATGCGTGAGAGTCCCTGGAAACACACTCAAGACGTCGTCGTGGCCTGCGTTCAAGACGTCGTCATGTCCAAGGGTACAAAGAACAAGGGGCCTAAACCAACGAGAACACCAACTCCAAATTGTGAAGGACCTCCGTTTGCAACAAAATATGCACACATCGTGGATATCGAAGGAGGCGGAGGAGGAAAAGGAGGAGGAGGCGGAGGAGGAGGGGGAGTTGGAGGAGGAGGAGGAGGAGGAGGAGGAGGAGGAGGAGGAGGAGGGAGGAGGAAAAGGAGGAGCAGGAAAAGGAGGAACAGGAGGAGGAGGAGCAGGAAAGGGACGAAGAGGCGGCGCGAGGGGGGGCGCGGAACTGGCCGCCGGGGCCTCCGCGGGCGCGGTGCGCCCGCGCGCAGCCGCCGCCTGCGAGCGCGCGCGCGCTGCCCGCGCGGCGAGGCGGTGGCGCCCCCGAGAAGCGCGCGGCCCGGGAGCCCGACAGGCGGCGGCCCCGCGCGGCCGAGTTGATCGGCGACAGCAAGCCCAGAGGTCCGACGCTCCGACAAAGTTTTGGGCGGTTTCGGGCCGTTTTCGGCCTCGCAGCCCAGACGTTTTGGGCGGTTTTGGGGGCCGTTTTCGGCCTCGAAGCCCAGACGTACTGGGCGGTTTGGGGGGCCGTTTTCGGCGACTCCAAGCTCAGAAGTTGGAGCCTGCGTTTTTGGGCCGTTTTCGGACGACTACCGATCCCACGTATCGATAAAACTGGAGCAGCCGTATGTCTGGGAAGGGTGCGGTGGTTACGCCGGGTTGTGGTCTGCGATCGGCACCGTGGGGGCCTGTGGGGCACGACGCTGTTTTTGTCTGGCCTTCCTCGGGCGCGGCTGAAAGCTCAGTCGAGGTCCGCGCCCGCCCCCAGGGTGCCCCACAGGGTGCCTGTTGCAATCCTCGCCCTTTGCAGCCACACCCCGAACCGCCGATTCGAATAATAATAATAATGATAATAGTAATAATAATAATAACAATAACAATAATACTAATAACAATAATACTACCACTACTAATAATAATACTACTAGTAATAATACTAACACTGATACTAATAATAATACGAATAATACTAGTACTATTAATACTCATAATAATATTAATAATAATAGTAATAATAATACTAATGATACTCATAATAGGAACACTAGTAATGATAAGCTGATAAGAAGAAGGATAATTATACCAAAGAATGAACAATAACAGCAATAACCGCAAGACCAACACGAAGACAGCGATCAGTAATACTTGTTATAAACAGATTGATAACACGACTTCTACCAATCATGAAATAAGTGCAGAAACATCACAGTGGCAGCAACAACAGTAGTAAGAAAATAAGATTGGTCAGCGGAGCATGAGGTTATGCTAATGGTTGCAGACATGCTCGCGTCGTGCAGAATAGTCACGGTGGACGTCTTTCCGTTTTTCCTACCCGACAGGTTGGGGTCGTTTGATTTTACGAACATACGACCTGGCCCGCCCGCTCTGCGTACCGCGGCCTCCAGATCCCCAGGTTCCCGATAATCCCTGGTGGCCCCGCCCCCCGCGCCGACTCGCCCACTCTGCATAGTGCGGCCGCCAGATCCCCAGGTCCCCCGATAATCCCTGAGGGTGCCGCCCCCCGCGCCGACTCTCCCGCTCTGTATACCGCGGCCGCCAGATCCCCAGGTCCCCCACATAACAGAGCATAACACCATCACCGAACAGAACAGATCCGAGCATAACGTACCATATCATGCCAGACCACATCGTCACATAACACACCATGGCAGAACAGTGCATACCATAGCAGAGCATATCATCACATCACAGCACATTCCATATCATGACAACACAATCATATCATAACACACCAACGCATAACTGAACATACTAAACCAGAACATGCCACATCACCACACACCATGCCATTTGATTTTATAGCGCAACACAGCATACCAGCGCATGCTATGACATATCGGAGCATACATGACATACCATATCACTGCATATACTAACGTTGCATTGCATAACAAAGCACCGCACACTATACCATGACGGAACACACCGCATCATATCACATCATCGCATCACATCTCTTTCCATACCATGAAAAGGCATACAACGACACATCGTGGCATACGATGCTATGCCACAGTGAAACATACCACAGCATGACATCATACGCTGTGAGGGGGGGAGGCAGGGGGTCTCCAGCGCCGATCCATGAGATCCGCGCGGACTTCCGACAGCTCATGCCCACTCTGGGTTGTTCTGTGAGCACGGTGCCACTCAGCCCGACGGCTCCGCCCGACGGCATGTCCCAGCCCCCCCCCCCCAGGGGGAGGGCTCAAAGTTCCCAGAGGGAACGCCACAAGCTGTCTCGCTCACGATCACCCGCCCTCCCACCATGTAGAAGCACTGCAGGCGAGACTCAACCCAGACAGAGGCCGCCATCGGATGGACATCCACTGGGAACCGATCCAGGCACCAGGTCTGCGGCGCTGGCGAGGTGCGCTGCGCGTGCCAGGTGCCCCAGGGGCCCAGGGTTTGCCAGGCGCGTATGGTGCGCCAGATGCGCCATCTGCCATGCGCTCCACATGCTTCAGGTGCACCGCCTACTCCAGCTGTGCCAGGTGCGCGACGCGCACAGGGTGCGCCAGGGTGCGCCGGTGCACGTGGCCGCACACGTCGGGAAACATGGTGTAGTGTGTGTGTGTGTGTGTGTGTGTGCACCCGCAACGAAGCCCTTTTGGGGCCGACTTTGGGGCCGTCTTGGAGCGCTTCAGGGCCGTCTTGGAGGCCATCTTGAGCGCCTTGGAGGTCTGCTGGGCCGTCTTGGGGCCCTCTTGGGGCCGTCTTGGGGGACTTGGGCCGTCTGGGGGCCATCCAGGAGGCCTTGGGGCTATCTTGGTGGCCTCTTTGGCCGTCTTGGGCCGCCGGGAAGCCGAAAAAGAGCAAACGCCTAAATCCTTCAAAAATCAAGGGAATCAATGTTTTTGGCCTCTTGGGGCCGTCCTGGCGGTCCTCTCGAAGGCCTCTTTGCAGTCTTGGAGACCTCTCGGGCCGTCTTGGGCGATCTTGAATGCATCTTGGGGACAGGGGTCATCCTGTGCCGTCTTGGAGACATCTTGCTGCCATCTTGGGCTCTCTTGGGGCCATCTTGGCCGCTGGACGGCCATCTCGGTCGTCACGGAGACCGTCTTGAGACCCTCTTGGGTGGAAAGGCCGACGGGGTATGAAAGTTCGGCGGCTTTCCAGGTGGCCGGCGCTTAAGGCCGACGAAGGTCTTTGGGAACCTTTCAGAAGGACAGCCGCAAATCAGCGTTTGGCACGCCGTGCACCCCCATGGCAGGACCACCGGGGGTGGCGGATCGAAGACGCCGACGGCGAATGACCGCTGCCAACTGCCTTCGGCTATGTGGCCAAACATTAGGGCAAATACTGGCCACGCTATTGGACCATGCGTTCCCCCAGCCGTTGTGGAAGCCCTTCGGGGAAGGATGAGGAGAGGGAGGAAAAGGGAGGATGAGGAGAATGATGATGAGACCTCTTGGGAGCTTCATTCTTGGGGCCTCTTGGGAGCTTCCTGGGGCCTTCTGGAGGCTTCTTGGGGGCCTCCCTGGGCCTCTGGGGGCTTCTTGGGGGCTTCTTGGTGACTCCTTCAGGCCCTCTTTGACAGTCTTACATCGCTCCTGGCCCGTCTGACACCATGAGACGTTGTCTTGGAGCGCTTCAGGGTCGTCTTGGAGGCCATCTTGAGCGTCTTGGAGGCCTTTTGGGCCGTCTTGGGGAGATCTTGGGGCCGTTTTTGGAGCCTTTTGGGCGTCTTGGAGGCCTCTTGAGCGATCTTGGGGCGATCCTGGAGGCCTCTTCGGCTGCTTTGGGCCATCGGAAGGCCGAAAAGACGCAACTGCCCAAATCCTTCAAACACCAAGGGACAGTTCATGATTTTGGAATCTTCGGGCCTTCTGGAGGACCTCTTGGAGGCCTCTTGGGCCGTCTTGGGGGCATCTTGGGCACTTCTTGGGCCGGGCTCTCTTGGACCATCTTAAGCGGTCTGGAGGCATCTCGTGTCCGTCTTGGTGGCCGTCTTGGGGCCATCTTGGGATCTCTTAGGGCCGTCTTGGCCGTCTATGGGCCATCTTTGCCGTCTCGGAGGCCATCTTGAAGCCATCCTGAGCGCAAAAGCCGACGGGAGGTGCGTTTTCCAGGTGGCTGGCGGCTGGACCGAGGGCCCACTGGGAGTTTTCAGAAAAGAACAACAGTTGCCAGACATTTGGCACGCCGTGCACCCTTGTGGCAAGCCTCAGGGGGCGGCGGATCTAGTGGCCTTCGGCCCATGCCACCACCTTGCCTGGATTGTAGGTCGGAGGCCTCTTGGATGCCTGCGGGGATTTCTTGGGAGGCCTCTCGGAAGCCTCTTGGATGCGGTTCGGGATGTCTTGGGGGTCTCTTGGCCTCTGATTTGGGCCTCTTCGGGCTCTTGCAGCTTCTGTGGGGCCTCTTGGGGGCCTGCTGGCGGTCTCGGGGGAGGGGGTGTTTATTTAACGATGTGGAGCGGTGATGAACGCCCACCCCGAAGGCGAAAGAGCTGGTTGCAAGATGAAGCTCGCTAAACCATTTGGCACAGGCGGGAGTAGCTTGTGCCACTGTCTGAATCCTCGCGAGGACTTGTCAGGCTTCGACTGTTTGGTGGGGATTTCCGGAACTCGTGCCTGGCAGTGTGGGTGGTCTGCCACTCTCTTGTGGGTGTCTGGTCATCTGCTTCCGAGCTGGCTTGCCCATCCTTTCCTTCCCCCTTTTGTTCCCGCGTGGCGAGTGGACGAAGCAACGCTCCCCCTCGCCAGACCTCTGTCGTCCCGATCTGGTCGTGACGGGATCCCCCAGAGCTCTCGGCCCCCTCCTGCGGGGCCCGCCTCCTATCTCGGGATGGTTCTTTCGGCGGGCTCCAAACCA
>CAUYUJ010020572.1:93880-108880 GCA_963575745.1 Prorocentrum cordatum | reverse complement strand
CCTCCTCCTCCTCTCCTCCTCCTCCTCCTCCTCCCTCCTCGCGCCTCCTCGGGCCTCCTCGCTCCTCGCTCCTCGCCCTCGGGCCTCCTCGCTCCTCGCTGCTCCTCGCTCGCCTCCTTCTCCTCCTCCTTCTCTCCTCGCTCCTCGCTCCTCGCGCCTCGCTCCTCCTCCTCCTCCTCCTCCTCATCTTCTTCCTCCTCCTCCTCCTCCTCGCCGCCTCGCTCTTCCTCGTGCATCCTCGCTCCTCGCTCCTCGCCCCTCGCTCCTCGCTCCTCTTGCTCCTCGCTCCTTGTTCCTCGCTCCTCGCTCCTCGCGCCTCGCTCGCTCCTCCTCCTCCTCCTCCTCCTCTTCCATTTCCTCCTCCTCCTCCTCCCCCCTCCTCTTCCTCCTCTTCCTCCTACGCCTCCTCCTCCTCCTCCTCCTACGCCTCCTCCTCCTCCTCCTCCTCCTCCTCCTCCTCGCTCCTCGCTCCTCGCTCCTCCTTTTCGCTCCTCCTCGCGAACACGCACTGCAAACGGCAGGTTTTTTGGCCGGCTGCGGCCGCCAGGGGGCCCTCACGGGGCCCCGAAGCCACCAAGAGGCGACTCAGGTCGAGGAGGGGGAGGAGGAGGAGGAGGAGGAGGAGGAGGAGGAGGAGGAGGAGGAGGAGGAGGAGGAGGAGGAGGAGGAATGCCAGTATCCAATGTACCCGGGGAGGGGCACAGACCTCTGGGGAGCCACGCCAGGAAACTTCGTCCCTTCCTCCTTCCCTTCCTCCTTCCTCCTCATTTCTTTCCTCCTTCCATTCTCCCCTTCCCTCCTCCTCCTCCTCCTCCTCCTCCTTCTCCTCCTGTCTCCTGATCATGGGGTCTGCTTCGGGAGGAAGCCATTCCAGGGTGAATGGCGCGCAGGTGGGTGGGGGCGGAGCCCCCATTCCTTCTCGACGGCGTTGTTGTTGAACATTATTAATTCTAAAGAATAATTATTGTTGGGACCCCTGGTGCACGGCCCCCCTGCGCCGCCTAGGCCGCAGCTACATTTTCATCATTTTCGTGAGGAAGCCTCAGGTAATTCGATGTGATCAAGATCCGGTTGTTTTGTTCCCCCCCGCTTTCCCTTGCAAAAAACACTATAAAATGACATTTCTTGTTCTAATATAATCAAATTTCAAGAATCCTTTGCAAAAAATAAGGTAAAGTGGACATTCGCGCGCGCAAGACGAAATCCTTCCAAAAGCTTAGTGTTCGGAGCGATTTCAACATAAAAACATCAAAAAACTAATGGTTTTTCAACAAAAAAATGTCAAAATCTCATCCCGCGCGCTCTTGCGGATTCGTAGGAAACCCAACACTTTTTAAACATTTCTGTCAAACGGGCTTTTGCGAGCAACTTTTTCGAACTTCTGCGACAACGGTTGCGCACCTGCCAGGGCCATCATCCCTGTCAAATAATACCATGCGGGACACATTCGTTTTTTCTTCGCGCGCGCACGCCGTCGTCGTCGGCCGCGGGGCCCTGAATAGTAGCCACGGTCGTCCGCATGCCACGAAGTGAAGTGTCCGAACGTCATAGGGCGGGAAGCTGGGTGTGGGTGGTGGCGAAGAGTCGTTTGGAAATTTGGTAGAGCTTGAACCGGCCCCCCCACAAAGTGGGGGTATTGCCCGCCTCCTATGAAAACCCTGGCACTGGTGAGAACGGAGTGTCCCCACGTGCTAGTAATTGTTGTTGTTGTTGTTGTTGTTGTTGTTGTTGTTGTTGTTGTTGTTGTTGTTGTTGTTGTTGTTGTTGTTGTTGTTGTTGTTGTTGTTGTTGTTGTTGAACATTATTTATTCTAAAGAATAATTATTGTTGGGCCCCCTGGTGCGCGCCCCCCCTGCGCCGCCTAGGCCGCAGCTACATTTTCATCATTTTCGTGAGGAAGCCTCAGAAAAGAGGGTGTGTACAGGATCCGGTTGTTTTGTTGTAATCCGCTTTCCCTTGCAAAAACAATAGAAAATGACATTTCTTGTTCTAATATAATCAAATTTCAAGAATCCCTTGCAAAAAATAAGGTAAAGTGGACATTCGCGCGCGCAAGACGAAATCCTTCCAAAACCTTAGTGTTCGCAGCGATTTTAACATAAAAACATCAAAAAACCAATGGTTTTTCAACAAAAAAATGTCAAAATCTCATCCCGCGCGCTCTTGCGGATTCGTAGGAAACCCAACACTTTTTAAAAATTTCTGTCAAACGGGCTTTTGCGAGCAACTTTTTCGAACTTCTGCGACAACGGTTGCGCACCTGCCAGGGCCATCATCCCTGTCAAATAATACCATGCGGGACACATTCGTTTTTTCTTCGCGCGCGCACGCCGTCGTCGTCGGCCGCGGGGCCCTGAATAGTAGCCACGGTCGTCCGCATGCCACGAAGTGAAGTGTCCGAACGTCATAGGGCGGGAAGCTGGGTGTGGGTGGTGGCGAAGAGTCGTTTGGAAATTTGGTAGAGCTTGAACCGGCCCCCCCACAAAGTGGGGGTATTGCCCGCCTCCTATGAAAACCCTGGCACTGGTGAGAACGGAGTTCCCAGTCTTAAATGATTGTTGTTGTTGTTGTTGCTGTTGTTGTTGCTGTTGCTGTTGCTTGTTGCTGTTGCTGTTGCTGTTGTTGTTGTGTTGTTGTTGTTGTTGTTGTTGTTGTTGTTGTTGTTGTTGTTGTTGTTGTTGTTGTTGTTGTTGTTGTTGTTGTTGTTGTTGAACTTCTCATTTCTGAAGAATAATTATTGTTGATCCCCCCTGTCTGGTGCCCATTGTTTTTTTTCAATTGAAGTGCTTCCTCCGGGGCTCGCACCCTGTTTTTTGACAGGGAAAGCCTTGCGGATCAGATTGCGTTGTTGGGCCCCGGACTACAACAACAACGGCTCCCGCCTGAGACTTCCTCACAATTTACTCAGGACCCCCGCTCCCGCCTGAGACTTCCTCAAAATTTAATCCGGAAGGGCGCTCCCGCTTCAGACTTTCTCACATTTTACTCAAAAACGGCGCTCCCGCTTGAGACTTCCTTAATCAGGACCCCTGCTCCCGCCCGAGACTTTCTCATAATTTGCTCATGAATGGCGCTCTCGCTTAGGACTTCCTCGCAATTTCTTGCAGCATCGCGTTCTCGACGCTCAGGAACCACGCTCGCGCCAAGGACGCCCTCGCAATTTACTCAGGAATCGCGCTCTCGCTGAATACTTCCTCGCGATTTACGCAAAAATCCTGTTTGAATGTCCCGCCCGCCCGACCCGCCCGTCAGGGTCCGCCCGCTCGACCGGCGCTCCCGCCTGAGACGTCCGACAATGTACTCGGGACCCCCGCTCCCGCCCAACTCTTCCTTGAGGAATACGCCCTCGCCTAGGACTTCCTCGAACGTTCACACTCTTACCCTCCTGCCCCTTCCTCCCCATCCAACCTCCCTCCTCCCTCCCCTCTCCCTCATATCCACCCTCCTCCTCCCTCTTCCTCTCTCCCCTCACCCTCCTCCCATAACCCTCCTCCCTCCTCTCTTCGCCCTCCCCTCTCCAGCCTCCTCCTTCCTCCCTCCTCTGTCTCTCTATCTCCAATCGTCCCCCCCCCCCCTCCTCGCCCCCTCTCTCCTGGCGTGTTCCCCTTTAGCCTCGTCCCTCCCCCTCCCTTCCTCCCACTCTCCCTCGTTCTCCCCCTTCCTCTTCTTGCAAGGCCCGCGCTAATTCCAATGGTGGGCAAAGAGATGCGTGCCCCATCCTCCGAATAATTCCCCGCCCGTTCACGCCCGCTTGTCTAAGCCCGCCCGCCCCCGCAAAAAGAAGAATCCCCCCAGAAGGGGGTACGCTCGAAGACGAAGGGGGCGGGTATCGAGGGCGTGGGTATACACGTTGCATGGCACGCGGGCAAGTAAGAGCGAACAGTCTTAAAATGATTGTTGTGGTTGTTGTTGTTGTTGTTGTTGTTGTTGTTGTTGTTGTTGTTGTTGTTGGTGTTGGTGTTGGTGTTGGTGTTGGTGTTGTTGTTATTGAATTCTCATTTCTGAAGAATAATTATTGTTGATCCCCCCCACCGGTGCATACTGTTTTTTCTCAATCAAAACGTGCCCATCGACGCTCGCTCCCTGTTTTTTGACAGGGAAAGTCTTGATGCTCAAACTGGGCCCCTGGCCCCTGGGTTACAACAACAACGGCTCCCGCCTGAGACTTCCTTACAACTTAGCCAGGACCCCCGCTCCCGCCCGAGACTTCCTCGCATTTTATTCAGGAATCGCGCTCTCGCTTTGGACTTCCTCACAATTTATTCAGGAATCGCTCTCCCGGCGCTCTGGAGTCGCGCTCTCGCTGGAGACTTGCTGGCAACTTACTGAAGAATGACCTTGCGTTGGAATTTCCTGCAATTGGCTCAAGCGCTGCGTTCCCGACACCCAGGCACCCAGGAGTCGCGCCCGTTGTGGCCCCATGTGCATGCCCTTCGTGGCCCCGCTGTCGCCATTTGTGTCCCCCTCACTGTCCTACGTGGCCCAGTTGCTACCCTCAGTGGCTCCATAGTTGCCTTCTGTGGCCCCGCATGATCTGCACTTCGTGGCCCCCGCTCGTTCGCACTCTTCGTGGCCCCATACGCATTCCCTTCGTGTCCCCGCTGTCGCCACTTCGTGGCCTACTTCGTGCCCTTCGTGGTCCTGCTGTCGTTCTCTCTCGCTCTCGCTTTCGCTCGTCGTCGCCGTCGTCGTCGTCGCCGTCGTCTTCGACGTCGTCGTCGTCGTCGTCGTCGTCGTCATCGTCGTCGTCGTCGTCGTCGTCGTCGTGGTCGGTCCCCTGTCCGTCCCTCTTGGGGTCGGGTCGACGGTCCGCGGCCGCCCCGCCGATCAGCGCTGCCGCTGGCCAGGCCGACGGTCCGCGGCCGCCCCGCCGCTTGTCCGGGCCCGGCCTGCAGGGAAGAAAGGTATACCCCCCAAAAGGGGTTCGATCGAAGACGAAGAGGGCGGGTATCGAGGGTTTGGGAAATACGCGTTATTGGACACTCGAGCATATAAGGGCGAACAGTCTTAAAATTGTTTTGTTGTTGTTGTTGTTGTTGTTGTTGTTGTTGTTGTTGTTGTGGTTGTCGTCGTCGTCGTCGTCGTCGTCGTCGTCGTCCGTCGTCCGTTGTCGTCGTCGTCGTCGTCGTGTCGTCGTCGTTGTTGTTGTTGTTGTTGTTGTTGTTGTTGTTGTTGTTGTTGTTGTTGTTGTGGTTGTTGTTGTTGTTGTTGTTGTTGTTGTTGTTGTTGTTGTTGCTGTTGTTGTTGTTGTTGTTGTTGTTGTTGTTGTTGTTGTTGTTGTGCTTGTTGTTGTTGTTGTTGCGACGGCTCATGCTTCGACGCGGGTTTCCCCAATTGTGCGTGTAGCAGGCTGGTCTTTCATGCTGTGCAATGCTTAGGGACAATCTGTTGGGGGCCTGTGCGGAGCGGTGCTGCCCGACTCAAAGGGGTGCAGCAGTCCGCGCGTGAAGGCGAGGACCATGCGGTGGTCCAGCTGGCCGAGCCTGCTTTCAGCACCCTCTCTGTGCAGATTGATTGTCCTGCGTCCGTCTCGTGCTGCCAGACAAGCCCTGGGCCTCACGTGCTCGCGCGAAGCCTCGCTCACATCTTTGGAGGCGGTGTCGTTCGCGCGAGGACTTTGTATATATATATATATATATATTGAGGATGTCGTGCACGTGAGGGCCCGCACCTCGGTTCGAGCGGTGCAGGCAAGTCAGATCTCCCCTTCTCAGCGTGAGCGGAACGCCCTTGCCGACCAGTGGGCCAAGAGGGGTGCAACCCTGGCCCGCACTGCCCCCGACCAATTGGGCACCACCTCAAGTGGGTGCGCAGGAGATGGGTATGCCAGCGGTGTCGTCAGGCGCACGCTGCGCGACCCCCTTTCTGGGCTGTCCAGTGCCCTGGACACAGCGCGGTACTCAGCGCGCCTGCTGCTGAGCCGAGAGGGCACGCGATCGTCGGCGCCACGCCTCGCGGCATTCTTTTCGTATGCAGGTAGTGCGGCTGCACTTCAGGAGGTTTGCGGGTGGATAAGCTCGGTGCGACTTGCAACAACCGACGCCAGTGCTCGCACGCTGTCGAAGTATAACCGTATCCGCAAAAAGGCAACATCTGTCCCATACACGTGGGAGCGCAGCGGCCCTTGATGAACTAGTGCGGGTCACCGGCACTAGTTCGTCAAGGACTGCACGACCTTTTCAAAGGCGGCCTTTACAACAAGTTGCATTTCACTGCACTGCAGGACTAGTTCACAAGGCGGCCTTTTTGTAAGGACTGCACGACAGGACTGGTATCCTACGCCGCCTTCACAAACAAGTCGTGCACTGCACGACTTTTTGTAAAGACGGCGTGGGGCAATAGCTAGCACTGCTAAGCGCAGCCCCTCACTGAAAAGAGTAAGGAAAAGATGAGGAGGACATGAAACTGGCCTGCCTCCTAGGGCTGCGGTGGAACCGCTGTGCGGGATGAAAAAAACGCCATCGCCACCAGTCGCTATCGTCTGGGACAGACGCTGTCGGGGTCAGCCCACGCCGTTGCAGCCCCGCTGGGGGCCACCGAGGACCAGCAGGCACGGAAGGCGATGATGGGGGTCGGAATGAGTCTGGGAATGTAGGAGGGCGGTGGGCTGTATGCATCCCATTTGAAGAAAGAAGCCTCTCTGCACGTGCTCGTCGCATGTGCGGATCGGCCAGCACGCTTAAATCTGAGGATAGGCCGGTACACCCAGAACGTCGAGGAGTTGGCAAGCGTAAGGTCCGGCAGCAGCATGTTGGGTGGCACGAAATCTCTGTATTTCGTGTTCTCCGTCTCGGTCCCCGTTCGTCCGACGGCTGGGACGCTTGGGGGTGGGGGAAGCGGTGGCGACGGGTTGGCTCAGAAACTCGGACCTCGAGCTTTCGATATTCTGGGAGGAATGGGGAGTGTGAGGAAGGCGGCGACGAGCTGGGGAGGGGAGTGGGGAGTGGGGAGTGGGGAGAAGTGGAGGAGGAGGAGAGTGGTGGGGGTGTGGGGGAGTGGAGGAGTGGGGACTGGGACGCTTTGGGGAGCGGGGAGGAGTGGAGGCTCGGTCCTCGCTCCTCCGAGGTCTTGGACGCCTGGGGGGTGGGGAATGTTGTGGCGGCGACGAGCCTGTCCCGAAGCTCGGCCCGCGCACCTCCGAGGTCTGTGTGACGCCTGCTCCTCCTCCTCCTCCTCCTCCTCCTCCTCCTCCGGGGCAGCGGCGGAAAAGAGCTGACACCCGATGTAAAACTGCAACAGTGTGGACCACTGCCAAGGCAAGGTGTTTGCCCCTCTTGGGCTGCCACCCCGCAGGGCCCAGGGCTTGTGAGGGTCACCTGCGGGCGTGGCGTGGGGAGGGGGTGGAGGCCAGCGGGCGAGATGGTGAGGTGAACATCGCCAGGTGCTCCGCACTATGCACCTCATCAGCGTAGTTATCCGCCATCCCCCGTTTTAGGCCACGAGGTTGGTACCCCATTCATCGAAAAAGCACCACAAGTTGGCTGACGAAGGGAACCGCCCGTGCCCTAAGTGACAGCCGTGACTATCCTCCTCTTCTTTCCTCCCTCTCTCCTCGCCTCTCCTCTCCCCTCCCCTCCCCTCCCCTCCTCTCCTCTCCTCTCCCCTCCTCTCCTCTCCTCTTCTCTCATCTCCTCTCCTCTCCTCTCCTCTCCTCTCCCCTCCTCTCCTCTCCTCTCCTTTCCGCTCCTCTCCTCTCCTCTCCTCCCTCCCTTCCGCCCTCCTCCTCGTCCTCCCTCTCCTCGTCCCCCTTGCCTCCTCCGCTTGACGCTGACGCTGGCCACGGGTCTGTATCGCCAGGATTGCCCTCCTCCGCCTTCTCATCCTTCTCGCTCCCTCCCACCTCAACCTCTCCCTTTCATGCCCAGTGCGCCGCCGAGAGAATCAGATAATCAGAGGGAGTGAGGGAGGGAGGGAGGGAGAAAGAGAGAGAGAGAGCCGTTAAACAACACGCACACACGTATACATACATACACGCGTGTATATATATATATATATATAGAGAGAGAGAAAGAGGGGGGGCCTACAGCGACATATATGTGTACATACATATAGAGGTCGACATACATAGATGCAGAGGGAGCGATACGCATGCAGGGAGGGCGAGGGAGGCAGGGGAAGAGGGGGCATACATACATATACATACACATATATACATATATACGCACATCAAGTTATAACACCATTTATAAACACACATATGTGGATACATATATATATATACACATATATATACCGACTATCATGCACATCTGTATTTCTATACGTATATATACATATATATATATGGTGAGAGAGAAAGCAACGTGACTTTATTTACTCTATGTAGAAAGAGGGAGAGAGAGACACAGGGAGAGAGAAAGAGAGAGGGAGAGAGAGAGAGTCAGAGAGAGTGAGATATATATATATATATAGAGAGAGAGAGAGAGAGAGAGAGAGAGAGAGAGAAAGAGAAAGAGAAAACGAGAGAGAGAGTGAGAGAGAGAGAGAGAGAGAACGAGAGAGAGGGAGAGAGAAACAGTAAGAGAGAGAGAGAGAGAGAGAAACAGTAAGAGAGAGAGAAACAGTAAGAGAGAGAGAGAGAGAGAGAGAGAGAGAGGGAGAGAGAAAGGGGGGCCCGTCCCCGAGGCGATAAGGGGCGTCGTCATCGCCGTTGGCGTCCTCCTCTCCGTCCTCGGTGTTGGCGCGCGAAGGAGGGGCGGCGAGCGGGGGGGGGTCGCGCTGGGAGCTGAGCTCCAGCGGGGGCTCGGGGGGGAGGGGCGGGGCCCCTGCGCCGGTGCCTGTGGGTGGAGCATCGGGAAGATGGGCAGCGGGAGGACATGCAGGGGGCTCGTCAGGAGGCACATCTTCAGGAGGCTCTCCAGGAGGCTTCAGGAGGTAGTTCCTCAGGTACATCCCCAGCTGGAAGATCTCCAGGTACAGATTCAAGAGGATCGTCGTGCAGATCTTCGGGAGGTTCGCGCCGCGTTATCCAGGGGGTACATCTTCAGGTGCATCGTCAGGAGCGTCTTCAGGTACATGTTCAAGAGGCTCAGCAGGCAGCTTTTCAGGAGGAGCAGCTGCAGGAGGCTCTGCAGGAGGCTTCAGCAGCTACTTCTTCAGGTACATCCTCCACAGGAGGATATTCCGGTACATCTGCAAGAGGATCGCCAGGGAGATCTTCCGGATATTCGTGCCTTGTTCTCTCCTGGAGGTACATCTTCAGGTACATCATCAGGTGCATTTTCGGGTGCATCTTCAGGAGGCTCATCATGAGGCTTCAGGAGGTATTTCCTCACGTGCATCCTCGGCAGGGAGATCTTCAGGTACATCTTCGAGGGGTTCGTCGAGGAGAACCTCATGACGTTCTCCAGTATGAGCTTGTTATCCAGGTTGGCGCGGTTGCGCTCGCGGTGGAGGCGGGTCCGGGAGACCTTGTGGGCGGCGCGCGGGCGGTTGGGTGCGCGTCGGAGCTCTCCCGGAGAACCGCGGCGGGTGGTCCCTGCCAGCTCCAGTGCGTCGCTGCCTCGCCGAGCAAGTCCGTTGCGGGCGGGCGCCGGGCAGGCGTCCCCGCCGTGGCGGAGACCCTCGATGTGTGCGTTTTTCCGCGCGCGCTCGCCGTCGGTGTCGGGCGCTGTGCGTCGAGGGTCTGCCGCAGAAGTCGCGCGGCGGGGCGAGTGCGGGCGGAGGGGCCGCGGCGCGCGCCGGCGGAGGGTGAGTGGGCGACTCGGTTCCCCGCGGAGCGGGGTTGCAGTCTCACCGCGTGAAGACGTCGCCAGGGCTTTCAGCCTCAGAAGAGGCTCGAGCCAAGACTAGAGAGAGAGAGAAAGAGAGAGAGAGAGAGAGAGAAAGAGAAAGAGAGAGAGAAATATAGATGGATAGATAGATAGATAGATAGATAGATAGAGATAGAGAGAGAGAGAGAGAGAGAGAAAGAGAAAAAGAGGGGGAGAGCGAGAGAGAGAGAGATGGAGGACTTCTACCAGCAGGAGAAGCTGCTCGGCCAGGGTTCCCACGGGAAGGTGATCAAGGCCACCGCTCAGCTCCTTGTCTCGTCCAGGCGTCGTGCCGGCGAGGCGCCGCCATGCTGGCTGGCGTCCCTCCGTTCCGCCTTCGTCGTCGTCGTCGTCGTTGTCGTCGTCCACCTCCTCCTCATCTTTCGTTGTTCCTCCTCCTCATCTTCGTCCTCGTCCTCGTCCTCCGCCGTCCGTCGTCGTCGTCGTCGTCGTCGTCGTCCTTCTCCCTCTCCGCCGCCTCGTCCCCGTGCTCCGTGCTCCATTGTCTTCTCCTTGTCCTTCCCCTCGCTTCTGCTCCCGCTCCCGTGCCTCGTTGTCGTCGCCCCCCAGCGCCCGTGCTCATCGCGGCTCGAGAGCGGCCTTCGCGAAAGCCGGGGCCGGCGGCTCCCGCCGCAGCTTTCCGACGGCGTGGCTGTGTCGAGCTGGCATTGGCAGGGTTGGTCGGGCCGCCCTGGCTGCCAGCCGCGTCGGCGAGGTCGTGATTATGATGGCCGCGATGACCTGGGGCCATCACGAGGGTGCGAAGTTAATCGCTCGTCGTGCTTCGCGCTTTGGGTGATTCGAGACGCAGCAGCGGCAGCATCAATGAAAAGACGCTGAGACCCGGGGTCGATTGCGCGGACATCGCGGGTCAGCCCGATGGGTGGCGGGGGCAGGGTGGGGGTGTAGAGTTCGGATGTAACCGCGGTATACGGTCGCCGTGCTTTCTCGGGTAAGACCTTTTTTTCGCTTATTGTCCTTACCTTATCCCGGGCGCCACCCATGTTCAGCGTTGCCACGTGCTAGACGGACAGGACCTGAGCCAAGAACCGACAACATGGCGGACATGTTGTGGATGACGTATCATGTCGATGAAGAGGCAGCGTGGAAATGACCAGCCTGGCATACCATGCGGGCCAAACATGGCTACGACCTGGACGTGCGAGACATGTGCCCAAAGGGCGTTGCGGCGATGCTACACAGGGAAGTGCAGTCTAAACTCCGGGAGGACGGCCAAACAGGAGCAGTAGTTACAACTGTCTGGCGCAAACACCATACCCGGCGCCGGCGGTGTCGCAGCGGAAAGCGAGAGGCTTCCAGAAACACGCGAAGAACACGGGCAAGAAGGGCGGCAGCTGGACCGCTGGACCATGAGCAAGCTGTGCGAGTGCAACACCGTTCCGACTGTGCTTCGGCTGTGGGCAAACGGTGGGCACACCACATCACACATTATATTTATGCATGCATGTATGCATGTATACATAGAGACACATATACGTATACATGTATGCATATTTATATGTATACGTTTATATTTATGCGCAATTGTCTATATACACGTATACGTTTATGTGTATATATATGCATACATATGTGCATGTTTATTGTGGCGCGTGTGTTTATATACATATAGATATGTACGCATGGGTATGTGTATATGTACATGCTTATGTACATGTATATGCATATATTTCGGTAACTGTATCCGTGTGTACATGTATATGTACATATTTCTGTATATGTACATGTGGGTTTGTATGTATATGCGTGTGATTGTGTTCATTTTTATAGTTTTGTTCATGTGTATGTATATGTATATGTATATGTATATGTATGTATCTATGTATATGTATATGTATGTGTATGTGTGTGTATAGCTGCATCTCTATAGGTTTATGCATATTTTATGCCGATGTACATGTAAATGTGTGTGTATGTGTATAGGTATATGTATAATTGTATGTATGCTCGTATGCATGGGTATTTGTAAATGTTGACGAAATTGAGTACGTATCTGTGGATGTATATGTCTATGTCTATGTATATGTATATGTATATGTATATGTATAGGTGTATCGATACGTATTTGTGTATGCATATGTACACATATGTGTATATGTATATGTATTTGTTTTGTGCATATGTATATCCACATCACAGACGGTACGATTCTTCAGCATTGCGAGAGCAATGTTTACAGGCGCAGGCAGACTGGCAGCGAATGGCGGAGCAGCGGGCAAAACATTTCTCGTGGACAAGGGGCTTCGCGAGGTGCCCCAGCGCGGATTGGCATATCATCGGGATTAAAGCGCAACAGTACCACGGCGAAGCAAAAGAGGTGGACGATATCCACCTCACTGGGGACATCGTGTCCCCAGGCTACAACGAGTGGGCGCAGACGGGTTGGGCAGCCATGCCGATCAACGACGCTAGGGAAGCGAAGGTGCAGCTGTGGGGGCTTTTGCCGTGCACGCTCCCGGTGCATTTTTTTTTTTCTCCTCCAAAAGGTCTTGAAGAACGCTTTCCCGCCCTGCAGGATCTACACGGACCACAAGGGGGTCGTGAACTGATTGCAGAAGAACGAAAGTGGTGTACGAACAGGAAAACGCCCCACGCAGACCTGTGCAGGCGCATCTGGCAAATAGTGAAGGACTTGGACCTGGACGTCGGCGAGGTGTTCCACGTCAAGGCGCACATGTCCAAGACGTTCATCGAGCAGCTGCAGGGCGAGGGGTTCAGGGCCGCTCGGGGCAACGGAGTGGTGGACCTGCTGACCAAGAATGCGCGGAGGAGGACGCGAGCTTTGGCAAGCAGCAGACCGTGGAAGAGCTGGGCCCAAAGGTGGGCTGTGCGGTGCAGGATGCGGGCTGTTGGTGCTGGAGGATTGGTGTAGACTGGCCTGGCGTGCTCAAACGGGAGCCGGAGCGGCCTCGTAGGGGCATGCCCAAGCCGAAGGCCACGCTCGCGAGGTACGAGGTGGAGCGGACGGGCAACTGGATCGTGTGTTCGATGTGCGGCAATCGAGCGGCATCGAAGCGCATGGGGAAGAAACTGCGGGAGTCGGAGTGCCAGCCACCGCCGTGGATATCGACGGGGGCAATCAGGGCGGGAGCGTCAGGTTCACCTGAGGCGTGTGTTGCGATAGCGGCGGCAGTGAGCGCAGCCGCCAGTGAACGACCAAACACAGCGACGTGGGCAAGATGGAGCTGGCCAGCCCGGCGTGCGCGAGCACTGGGTTGAGGTGCATGGACCATGCGCCGTGTGAGTGATCTGCGGGGCTCATTTGGCAAGGAGGAGTGCAGGGCTCGGGACGCCATGCCCAGAATTACCTGGAACAGCGCGGCAAGTCTAGCAAGGACGACGCCATGAGGAAGACGCGTGTGCCAGTTCTGCCAGCAGAGCGAGGTCAACGTACTGGGCCACGTGGTGGACTGCGGCGAGCTGCGGGGGCGGGCCGAGGAGGCCTGATGCCTGATTCAGTGCCGCTGGGGCGCGGCACGCGGGCCTTGTGGCGGGATCCGCTTGGGGAAGACACCTCTTGGCGGCCTCCTGGCGGCCTCTCGGTGGCTTCTTAGGGGGAGGGGGGTGGGCCGGTGACGGCCTCTCTCGCGGGAAAGTGACAAAACAGGCTCCATCGTCGCCATCGCCCTCGCCGTCGACGCTATCGCCGCCGTCGTCGACGTGCGTCGTAGCTGCCGTCGTCATCATCGTCGTCGTCGTCGTCGTTCTCGCCGCGAGCAAGGCCGCCGCGGCCAGCGCCCGTGGCACCACCGCGGAGGGCTGGCTGAATTCGCGGGGGGTGGCGGTGAAGGCCCGTGGCGCGCGGGGCGCCCGCCATTGCCCCCGGCTCGCGAGGGGAACGCTGCAAACCCCGTGCTCGAAGTTCGGCCAGCGTCAACAAGCAAGTGGATGAGGTGTCGGGAGGAGGAGGAGGAGGAGGAGGAGAAGGAGGAGGAGGAGGAGGGTGATGATGATGATGATGATAATGATGATGATCATGATGATGATGATGATGATGATGATGAGGATGACGATAATGATGATGACGATGAGGATGATGATGCTGACGATCATGGTCATGATCACGATGATGATAGCGATCATGGCGATGAAGCTGACGATGGTAATGGTGATGATGATGATGACGATTATGGGGATGCTAATGAGACTGCCGCTGGTGATTGTGGTGGTGATGATGATGACAATTGTGATGGTGATGGTGATAGTGATGATGCTGATGATGATGCTGACGATGATGATGATGGTGACTACGATGCTGATGATGGGGGTGATGATGACGATGACGATTATGATGATGATGATGATGGTGGCTGCTGGTGATGACGATGCTGCTGCTGATGATGATGATGATGCTGATGCTGATGATGCTGATTATGATGATGATGGTGGTGGTTGTGGTGGTGATGATTATGATGTTGGAGATGATGCTGATGGTGCTGCTGATGATGCTGATGACGATGATGAGGATGATGATGATGATTCTGATGTTGATGATGATGATGATGATGATGCTGATGCTGATGATGATACTGCTGATGATGATGATGGTGCTGATGATGATGACGATGTTGCTGATGATGCTGATAATGATGATGATGCTGATGCTGATGCTGATGCTGCTGATGATGCTGATGATGCTGCTGCTGATGATGCTGATGTTGGTGCTGATGATGACGATTATGCTGCTGCTTCTGATAATGATGATGCTGCTGCTGATGATGATGGTGATGATGATGATGACGATGTTGTTGATGATGCTGCTGATGATGTTGATGATGATGATGTTGTTGATGATGATGACGATGATGATGATGATGGTTATGATGATGCTGCTGATGATGATGCTGATGATGATGCTGATGATGATGGCGGTGGTGGAGGTGATGAGGATGAATATGATGATGCTGATGATGATGATGATGTTGAAGAAGAAGATGATGATGATGATGATGATGATGACGCTGCTGCTGATGATGATGGTGGTGCTGATGATGCTGATGATGCTCATGATGATGATGCTTATGATGATGATGATGATGATGATGATGCTGATGATGATGATGATCATGACGATCATGGTGATGATGCTGCTGATGATGATTATGCTACTGACGATGATGATGATGCTGATGCTGATGATGATGATGCTGATGACGATGACAATGATGCTGATGATGATGATGATGATGATGATGACGATGATGATGATGATGATGATGATGATGAT
>CAUYUJ010020572.1:78167-88167 GCA_963575745.1 Prorocentrum cordatum | reverse complement strand
GACGAGGGCGACGGCGACGCTCGACGGGACGCGGCCGCCCGGCGGGCGCGCCCAGTGCTTCGCACTCGGCGGCGGGCCGGGCACCCTGCGCACGCAGCAGGGCGTGGAGAGCCGGGCCGCCAAGGCGGGGCACTGGCAGTCGGCGCTGGCGGCGACATGTCGGAAACAGGAGCGTGGCCTTGGCATTACAGTCGGGGGCCCATGCCAAGAGGGGGGTGAAGAGGAGGACCCCGCAGGGGCCCTTTGGGCTCCTCTTTGTGGAGCCAGCAGGGCCCCCTTCTAGGCCCTTTTTTTTGCCCCCCATGTAGGTCCCCCCCCCCCCTTCCAGTGGGGGCTCATGCCAAGAAACACCCTGCTTGCCTCCATGGTGCCCTGGGTTTCTTTCGTTTCGATGGTCTTGCGATGGAAAGCGTGACGTTCCCACACCAAGAATCAATGGACGTCCTGGGGCTTCAGGGTTGGGTTTCTCGCGGAAGGCTTCTTGTGGACTGGCCTCCACTGTATGTTCGCCACCGCCACCGCGCACAGCACATCGAATAGTAATTCTACAGTGAAGTCGGGCCTGTCCCCCTATAGGGGGAATGTTCAAAAATAGTCAGAAAATAGTATGGGACTATTTTTGACAATTTTTTGAATATTTTCAGGGTATTTGTTAGAACTATTTTTCTTCATTTTTCGGCACAAAATCCCCCTGCAGTGGGATATGCCCGACTTAATTCTACAGCGACGGCCGAAGCAACCATGATGGTCAGACACTGCGCCAGATGAAGGAGGCCCCGTCGGTGGGTCTCCAGGAACTTCCGCACGCCCTCCACGCCTTCCTTCTCTTTTTTTTTTTTTTTTTCTCTCTCTCTCTCTCTCTCTCCCTCCCTCCCTCCCTTTCTCTCTCGTTTTTCTCCGTAGTCCCTGTTGCCCGATATGCCTTCGTCGTGTGTGTGTGTGTGTCTCTGTCTCTCCCTCCCTCTCTTTGTTCTCCCTGTCTCTCTTTCTTTTGATCGTTATCTCCCTCTCCATGCCTCTTTCTGTTCTTCTTTTTCCCTGCCCAACTTAGCCCTATGCTCTCTGATATGTACTTCGACTATGCACCCTCTCACCCTGACTTCCCGTCTACTTGCAATCTGATATCTAAGAGTGGTTGCAAATACTATCTCTCTCTCTCTGTCCCTCCAACCTCTCTGTCTCTCGGCCCCCCGTACCGTTTTACGATCAAAGACCCAGGCGCTTGGCCCACGCCAAGGCATCCAGAACCCCAGCACCCCGACACTGCCAGAAACCCAGGAAACGGGACCCGAGGAGCCCGAAGCCCACCAGCCCCGCGACTGCCGGGACCCCTGGAGCCAGGCAGCTCGGGGCCCCGGCATCCAGCGCCGCCCACCGAATTGGGAATCCCGGGAACCCAGCCCTGCCGAGAATTTTTTGGAACCGGGAGCCCGAAAGCCCCGCAGACCTGCCGGGAGCCCCAGAGCCAGGAACCAGGAACAATTGGGAACTCGACCGCCCAGCGAAGTCGGCCCCGAACCCAGAACCGGGAGCCTGGGAACCTGAGACCTGAAACCCGGGAAGTCGACCGCCTGACGAATTCGGCCCAGGGCTTTCGCCAGATCCTTCAATATCCGCGAGGACCGCTTCAGAGCAAGTCCGGATTGCGGAACGTCCCCAGCAAAGCACATTAGTAGCAGCCAGCGCGTTCCCGTCTGGACCAAACATATAGCCTGCATTGGGCCGAGGGCTCAGGCGAAACGGCGCCAGACTGGCCCAGTTCCTCCGTTGGGGCTCTTCGGTAGGTTTTTGACCACTATCAGAACCCTCTTAGCGAAACGCAATTCGGGAATAGCGTTGTAAACATGAACTTCTCGGAGGTCCGCGCGGATTTCTTAGATCGGCGCTGGGCCCATGGCGCGCTCCGCGCGTCAGGGAGGGGGATCCAGCTCCGAGCCACGAAATCCGCGCGGGCCTCCGAGAGGTTCTCCTTCTATGCCAGGGTCTGCTCCTCTAATGGTGGGCAGTCTGTCACCACTCACCAAACCACCCCAACCCAACCCGAAGGCCTCAATTTGCCCTCCATTTCCGGTGGGGGGGGGTCGGGGAACGTTGAAAAAACACATGGAACCCGTACCCCCCCCAACCCGAAATTCGGATCAAATTCGGGTCTTCGGGTTGGGTTGGGGTGGTCTGATAGGTAGTCAGTCTGCGGGTAGGTTCACGGCCGTGAGACTTTCGATCAAACGTGCACACTCTGAATCGGGCGACGGCCCGCACAGCGTACGGTCGGCCCAGATTGGCAGGTCGACCCTGCCAGATCGAGGGCACCCTTGGTGTCCTGCGTCTCGCGACCCATGCTTCCTACATTCCTGCGGCAGTGTGGCCCTCGGAAGGGTCCTGTGTCCTCTCGCGTGTCCTGTCCAATCGAGCCTGACTGTACCGTATATGCTCAGGAGGGAAACACACACACAGGCACAATGAATCGTCGATTCCCAGAGAGTATGGGAAAATATGGGCAGTGGGGGGGAAGACGAAAACCCAGAAAGCATGGGAAAGTATGGGGAATCCTGTTAGTTGTGTCTATTTATTTAATCGCTTCGCTCATGCCGCCGGCCCTGGAGCCCTCTTTAGGGTCTCTTGGGGGCCTCTTGGGGACCTCTTGGGAGTCTCTTGGGGCTCCTTGGCGGCGTCTTGGGGGCCCCCAGGGCCTCTTGGGGGGCTCTTGGGGCGGGGGGGGGTAGTCGATTGCGGCTCCCCCCTCGGAGGCCACGATCTTCGTGAGGGTTGTCGACAAATGGCCCTCCCCTGGAGTGCTCTGGTGGCTTCTCCCGGGACCTTGCCGGGGTACTGTTCGTCCGGGGGCCCCCAGGGGCCGCTCCGCGCGCGCGAACTAGAAATACTGTTAACCAGTTACCAGAGATCTTAGCACGCCTCTGGCCCGTTGGGCCGGCGAATTTGCGTGTCCCAGGGTCCCTTCCTGTGCGCGTGGCCCCAGCCCGTCGGCCCCGCGGCGGCACTCGGCCCGCGCAGGGGGCACAAGACGGCAGGTCTTCTGCCGGCACGCCTCGGCCTCCAGGGCCCCTGGACCGGGCTCCAGGGCCGTCAGAGGATCGCGCGCGCTTCCTCCTCCTCCTCCTCCTCCTCCTATTCCTCCTCCTCTTCCTCCTCCTCCTCCTCCTCCTCCTCCTCCTCCTCCTCCTCCCCTCGGTGCGGCAAAGAGGGGGATGGTGACTTTCTTCGGGGGCGGCAAAGAGGGGGGTGATGACTGGGGGGGGTGGATATCATGGAGGGGGGCATGATATCTCCCCAGATTTCATGGCGCCTCTTCTTATTTCATTACGCCCCGGCCCCCCCCTGGGCCGCGCACATGCCGCCGGTTATGATTTGCACCCCCCCTCTTTTGGACGCCCCCCTCTTGGCCGCCCCCGAGTCAAAGGATCGGTCAGGACCGAAAACGCACGTCGTCGGACGCCTGGGTCCTAGGGCTTTCTGGGGGGTTCTGGAGCCCGTCGGAGGTGTTCGGACGGTCTGCGCAGGTTTCAAGAGGGCGGGAGGGAGGGAGGGAGGGAGGGGGAGAGGGGGGATGCGGGGAGCAGGAGGAGGGATGGAGCGGAGAGAGGGCTGGGAGAAGGAGTGGAAAGGTGTGAGCAGGAGGGGGGGAGGACGGGGTAGTGGAGTCGGGGCCAACCCACGGGTCCACCCACGGCTGACACGTAGGGCAACAAACAATGACACAAACAGAAAAACTCGGAGGTCCGCGCGGATTTCTCGGATCGGCGCTGGACCCCCCTCCCTGACGTGCGGAGCCGGAGGCGCCGCCAGGGGGCTCCAGCGCCGATCCGAGAAACCTGCGCGGACTCCCGATTTTTTATGTTTATGTCAGTGTTCGTTCCCCTACAAACACCGCTGCTGCTGCTCCTCCTCCTCTACAGAGGGGGCTCGGCCACAAGAAGCCTCCGCAAGAAACCCACCCCTGAAATCCGCGATTTGTTCAGTGAAAACCCAAATTTGTCGATCGACAATCGTAAAGATCTTATTGGGGGCCCATCGAAATCCAAGAAACACAGGGCACCCTGGCAAAATCCAAGTGGTTTCTTGGTACGCGCCCCCACCGTACCCCCCTTACTTGCAGATGCCGCCGCCTCCCTGTCGCACCACCAGGCGTCTCAGTGTGGGGCGGGCCGTGTGCGCGTCGGCCTCGGCCGATGCCTGGTGGCTCCTCTTCAAAATGGTGATCGCGCAACAGTCAGGAGGGGAAGAAACACACAGAGACAACTGATCGTCGATTCCCCAGAAAATATGGGAAAATATGGGCAGTGGGGGGGAAGACAGAAACCCAGACAATATGGGAAAATATCGGACATCTCGTTATTCGTGTGTATTTATTTGTGTCCTTGGGCTCCTTGATAGGAGGGGCGCTGCCCGCTTTCGAAGTGTGGCCCTCGCCCTAATGCCGCGCACATTCGTGGCAGAAAGAACACATCCAGTACCCAGGAGGGTGGACGGTGGTCCGTTTTTCGAAGGGATGCGGAGCGCTTCGTTTTCAAACTGGGGCGTCCGCTTGAGACTTATGACCAGACGTTTAAGCTGAGGCGACATGTTCACGGAATGAGGGCGGCTTTTTGGTAACATGCGTTTTTGGTTTGATTTTTGTTCATGTGTGTCCGGAGGTGTAGAATTGTGTTCGGTCGTATGGTCGGAGGGCGATTGGGTTTCCCAGTGGGGGGGGGTCGGGGAACATGGAAGAAACAGAGATGGAACCCATATATCACCCCAGCTCGACATTGAGGTTTTCGGGCAGGTTGGTCTAGGCCTCCTAGATGGGGTCCGAGGCATCGCCGATGCATCGGCGATGCGGCGGCGATGCGCCTCGATGCGGAGCCTGATGTTCTCCACGCCGACGGCGCCGACGCATCGCCGATGCGTCTCCGGTGCATCGCCGATGCATCGGCAATGCATTGGCGATGCATTGGCGAGGCGGCGATCTTTCGACCCCGTCTGCTCGGACCCCATCCTGGGAGGAGGAGGAGGAGGAGGAGGCGGAGGAGGAGGAGGAGGAGGAGGAGGAGGAGGAGGAGGAGGAGGAGGAGGAGGAGGAGGAGGAGCGGAGGAGGAGGAAGGAGAGGAGGAGGGGAGAGGGAGGAGGAGGAGGAGGAGGAGGAGGAGGAGGAGGAGGAGGAGGAGGAGAGGAGTAGGAGGAGGAGGAGGAGGAGGGAAAAGGAGGAGGAGGAGGAGGAGGGGAAGGATGGGGAAGGCGGAGTCTAACGACGAGGAGGCCTCTGGTGGGGGTGGTCTGGCAGGCCGCCAAAGGAGCCCAGAGCGGCAGGCTCCAGCCGAGCGGCGCTCCGCGCTCCTCGAGGGGCCTGCTGGGGCCGAGGCGCGGCCGTCTGCTCGCAGGGCGCCCTGCGCAGCAGCGCGCCGACGCGCCCTGGGGCGAAGGGCGAAAGACTACGAGAGCGTCTTTTTGGCCCTCGGGGCCAGAACGCGCGCGTTGTGCCCCCCCCCCCCCCCCTCCCCCCACCCTCCCCCACCCCAAAAATGTGACGCCCCCCCCCCCCCCCCCCTCGGTACGTCTCTGGTACTGCCGCGGTGCGTCCGGCACCACAGTCTGGGGGGGGCGGAGGGTGGCGCTGCGTGGCCCCTCTCCCCCCCCGCCCCATCGCGCGACCAGCAGCAGCATCCCGTGCACCGCGACCCCGACCGCCAGCAGCGCCGCGATTGCAACCCGCAGCGCTGCCACCAAGGTGGGGACCACGAGGTGAATGGCCCGGAGAGAGGCCAGCAACCGACGCCAGCGCCCTCCCCGCCCGCCCTCGTCCTCGGGCCGCGCGGCTCACGGTGCCCGAGGCGAGGGCGAGGCCGCTCGCGCAGTGGCGGGCCTCCGCGGGGGGCTGCCAGAGGCTGCGCGGCATGCCTGGCAGCGCCCTCGCGCCCAGCACCAACGCTTCGAGACTACGGCATCCACCTCCCGGGAACGCCGACGCTCACCTCGGCCACAAGCAGAACCGGACCAGCACCGCGGACTTCACGTAAGGAGGGGTTCGGCTCTCGCCCCCAACCAACCTCCAGAAGCGACGAGCAGCCAGGGAGGAGGGGCCTCACCTCCGTTGGCCTCTTGGCACCCCTCGGCGGACCACTAACTGTCACCCCCCGCGGCCCCTCGGCCTGCCCGCCCCCCGCTTCCCCCCTTGGCGGGCTACCCTGGGGGTCCGCGCGCCGCGGGGACAGCGGCCCTCCGTCGCGTCTGTCCTGTCTGTCCCTCGCTCCCTCGGTCCCTCGGTTCTCCCATCTTTTCGGGCCCCCTTCGTGTCGTCTCCTTCTCGTCCCGCTCGTGGGGCCCCACCGGCTGCCGTACGCGACGTTTTCTCGAAGGTCTCCCCTCGCGCACCAGGCGGTGGGGCGGGGGGGGGGCGTTGACTGCATCTGGAGGAGCATGAGGATATTGGTGATGATGGTGATGATGGTGATCATGCTGATAGCAAGAGGATAATGGTGATGATGGTGATGATGCTGATGATGATTTTGCTGCTGATGATGCTGATGATGATGCTGCTGCTGATGATGATGCTGTTGCCGCTGGTGCTGATGATGATGATGATGATGATGATGATGATGATGATGATGATGATGATGATGATGATGATGATGATGATGATGATGTTGATGACGCTGATGGTGCTGCGAACTATGCTGTTAATGATGATGTTGATGACGCTGATGATCATGATTTTGAGGATTGTGACGATGGTGACTGTGACGCTGATGGTGATAAGGATAATGATGATGGTGATGATGATGGTGATGGTGATGGTGATGGTGATGATTGTGATGGTGATGATGATGCGGATGATGATAGCGAAGACGGCGTCGACGATGACGGCGACGATGATGATGCTGATTCTGCTGTGGGTGATGTTATTGAGGGACACGGTGGTCATGATACTGCGGATGATGATCAGTATGATGACGTTCCAGATGTTGATGACATTGATGATGACGATGTCGTTGGTTTGTATGGGGATTATGCTGATGCTGCTGCTGATGATGGTGCTGATGCGGATGCGCGTGATGATGATGATGATGATGATGATGATGATGATAATGATGATGATGATGATGATGATGATGATGATGATGATGATGATGATGATGATGATGATGATGCTGATGCTGATGCTGATGCTGATGATGAATATGATGCTGTGAGGATGGTGATGCTGTTGTTGATGATGATGATCATGATGATGCTGATGATGCTGCTGCTGCTGCTGCTGATGATGATGATGATGATGATGATGATGATGGTGATGGTCAGATGATTGGGAGGAGGAAGAGGAGGGAAGTGTAGCGGGGTCCGACGCCTGCCAGGGCTTCAGCGTGCCCAGCCCCCGCCGTGCGCATCAGGCCAGCTTCGAGCGCGAACGCCAGATGCTGGCGCAGCTGGAGCACCCCCACATCGTTAAGATGCGCCCTCCCTCTGCGCCGGCGCCGTCGCCGTCGTCGTCGTCGTCGTCTTCGGAGGCTCCCCGCCGCCGCGGCTTTTGGCCGCGGGCGGCTCTCGGGGAGCCGGCCCCAGGCACGGGGGCAGGCCCTGATTGGAGACGGAGCGCGGGCGCGGGGCGGGGCCAGGGGAGCCAGAGGCGCAGGACGCGGAGGAGGAGGAGGAGATGGAAGAAGAAGACGAATACTAACAGTAATGATAAAGGTAATCGTAAGAGGAATATGAAGAAGAGCAGACACATTATGTACGAATAATAGTAAGACTAAGCATATCACGAGTACGAATGATACGAACAATAACAGCAATGACGATATTAATAATACGGATTAGAATATACGAGGAATAGACTAAGAAGAGTAATCATACTGATGCTGAAAACACTAGGAATAGTACTATTCGGAAAACACGATTACTTCTACTACTATTAATATGATAGAAAATTCTAATGTCACGAAACAGAACAGCAACAATAATAATAGTAATACTAACCACAACAATAATATGACAACGAATAACACGAGTCAACAACATAACGGTAATACTTTTCGAATAATACAAATAGCATTAATAAGACAGATGATGCTGCGAATGATAACGGCACTAATAAATAATGGTAATCGTAAGAATAGTAGTATCAGTGATAAGCGTCATAAGAAAAAGAAGAAGAAGAAGTGGCGGCGGAGGAGAGGAAGAGGAAGGAGGAGGAGGCCGGGGGAGGACAACGACACCGAAGACGACGGCAACGGCGACGTCTGGAAGTCCTCCAGGAGCCCACGGGGGCCCCGGGGGGCCCACGGCAACGGCACAGGCCGCAGACGCGAGGTCCAAGTCGGCACCCTTCCGGGGTCCGTGGCAGCCTGTCCCCCGGGCGGGAAGCCTCGTGCTTCGGCGGACGCGGACGGAGAAGGAGGACGGAGGACAAGGAGGTGATCAGAGGGACGGATGAGGGATGAAGGAAGGATGATGATGATGCTGATGATGATGATGATGATGACGATGAGGATGAGGATGGGGACGATGATAATGAGGACGAGGACGAGGATGAGGATGATGATGATGATGAGGAGGAGGAGGACGACGATGCTGATGATGCCGACGACGACGACGACAACGATGACGATGATGATGATGATGATGATGACGACGAGGATGATTCTGGTGATGGTGATGATGGTTATCATGATGCTGATGATGATTATGATGATGCTGATTCTGACGATGATGCTGATGACTGTGACTCTACTCATAATGATGCAATGATGATGGTGATGCTGATGACGATGATGATGATGATGATGATGATAAGGATGCTGATGGTAATGATGATGCAGATGATGATGATGATGATGATGATGATGATGATGATGATGATGATGATGATGCTGCAGATGATGATGATGATGATGATGATGATGATGATGATGATGATGATGATGATGATGATGATACTGACGTTGATGATGATGATGATGATGATGATGATGATGTTGTTGATGATGATACTGATGATGATGATGATGATGATAATGATCATCATGATGATGCTGATCATGCTGATGACGCTGGTAATGCTGATGCTGCTGCTGATGGTGATGATGATGGTGGTGGTGCTTCTGACGATGATGATACTGATGATGATGCTGATCATGGTGTTTGTGACGACGATGATGATGTTGCTGCTGCTGATGATGATGATGGTGACAGTGGTGATGATAATGACAATGATGCTGATGATGATGCTGCTGATGATGATGATGATGATGATGATGATGATGATGATGGTGATGCTGCTGCTGCTGCTGCTGCTGATGATGATGATGATGATGATGATGATGATGCTGACGCCGACGCGGAAGCCGACTCTGACGCTGATACTGATGCTGACGCTGATGCTGATGATGATGCTGATGCTGCTGCTGATTATGCTGATGCTGATGCTGATGATGATGATGATGCTGATGCTGATGATGATGATGATGATGATGATGAGATGTTCTTGATGATGATGATGATGATGATGATGATGATGATGATGAATGATGATGATGATGATGATGATGATGATGATGATGATGATGATGATGATGAGATGATGATGATGATGATGATGATTATGATGATGATGATGATGATGATGATGTCTGATGATGATTGATGATGATGATATGATGATGATGATGATGATGATGATGATGATGATGATGATGATGATGATGATGATGATGATGATGATGATGATCATGACGATGACGATGAGATGATGATGTTGAACTCTAATTACTGAAGAATAATTATTGTTGATCCCCCCCCTCCGGCGGACATTGTATTTTTTCAATTGAAGTGCCCCTTCCGGGGCTCGCACCCTGTTTTTTATCAGGGAAAGTCGTGGGCATCAAACTGCGTTGTTGGCCCCCCGGACAACAACAACAACGGCTCCCGCCTGATACTTCCTCCAAATTTACTCAGGACCCCCGCCCCCGCCTGGGACTTCCTCGCAGTTTACTCAGGCGGAGGCGC
>CAUYUJ010020572.1:53167-73167 GCA_963575745.1 Prorocentrum cordatum | reverse complement strand
GCCTTCGTCGCTGCCGCCAGCGCCGTGGTGGAGGTCGTGAGAACGGCGGGGGCGGCGAAAAACATCCAGTGGCCATCGTGCCTGGGTCGGAAGTCAGAGGCCGGTTGGATGCCCGTGGAGATCTCTCGGAAGGCCGGAAGCCTCTTGGAGGCGGTTTTGGGGAGTCTCGGGTCCTCCCGGGGGCCCCTTCTTCGGGCCTCTTGGGGGCTTCTGGGGCTTCGTGGGGGCCTGCTGGCGGTCTCAAGGCTCATCTTGTGGCGGAGTGCTCGATCTGTGTTCGAGTTCCCCCTCTTGGGGCCTTCTTGGGGCCGTCTTGGGGGCCTCTTGGGCCGTCTTGAGCCCCTATCTCAGAATCTTGAGGCGATCGTGGGGGCCTATGGGGCCGTCTTGGAGCGTCGCAGGCCCGAAAAGGCGAGAACGTGCAGATCATTGAGAAACCACCGGGGGAACACATCCTCACTCCTGGGCCTCCTGGGGGGCCCCTCGGAGCCCTCCCGGGGCGCCTCGAGGGCTCCTTTTTGGCCGCCCAGAGGCCGCCGAGGGCGTCTTTTGGAGAGCTCCGTGGGCCCTCTCCGCGGCCCTCTCGGGCCCCGTCTTGGGAGCCTCCCAGGGCCCTCCGGGCCCGTGCTGCCCCCAGAGGCGTCGCGGGGGGAGGGGGGTGGGGCCCGCGAGGGGGCCCGATCGAGGGGCTCCCGGCGGAACGCGCCCGAGAGCGCGCCGGGGCTCGGGGCCCGTGGGCCCCTCGGAGGAGGGCGCCGCTGGTGCGTCCCGAGGCAGGAGGCGAGGAGTGTCGACGGCGTGGGAAGGTGAGGCGGGCCTGTCCCTCTACGGGAGGAGGATTCAAGAACAGCTTGAAATATCGCATGGGGGCGATTTTTCTATATTTTTGGGTATTTTTATGTCGGGCGTGTCCCCCTACAAGGGGATTTTCGACGAAAAATGAAAAATACCCCCAAAATAGTCAAACCATAGTCCACAAATAATCTGGGGACTATTTTTCGAATATTTGTTTGACCTTTTTGGGGTATTTTTTTTTTGTTTTCTGTTGAAAATCCCCCTGTAGGGTTATGATGGTCGTGTTCGCTAGACTCTTGAAGAATCGGAAATTTAAAAAAGGCTGTTTCAGAGCGTTTTCAAGGGTTTCTGAGGCTTGTTTTTGCAGGCTCAAAAAAAGCTGTTTCAAAGTTCGCTGATTTTCCGAAAAAGCCGTGTGTTGGAATTGTAAAAGGAGATTTGTTTCCCTGGGTCCAGTTCGCATGCCTTTTTCGCATTTCCATTCTTCTTTCGTCTTCTTTCGTCTTCTTTGATTTCGTCCGTCCTCACCGCTTTTGGCTCTCTCATGTGTTTTGTTCTCCGATGTTCTCACTGCGTTAATCGGCATAGGCCTCTGTCTCTTCGCGTCTTCGGCCCAGTAACTATCAGTATTCCCTTGCCTTGTTGTGCCTTCAACTACCACGTCTCCGACATCAGCCTTGCTTCTCTTCTCCCTCGAACAACCACTCTCTCCGCCAACCGCGCTTGGCACGACCTCCCGTGCTGGGTGTTGGGCCCCACCCCGCTCTTCAACATGCAGCAAGGAGTGAGTGCGCCAGGATATATGGCGGATGGCCGTGTGTGCAAGGTGTTGTGCGCGGGCGCCACCCATGTGGATGTGCCCATGTGGCGCGGGCGGTATGCCATATGCGTCGGAATGTGACAATGGGTCGGGTTCGCGTTACCGCACCAACCTTTAAACTTAAACCTGACACGCAATGTGAACGCTTGAGCGTCAAAACTGGTGGGCACGCACGCACTATTTTGCGTGTGTATATGGCGCGTGGAAGAAGATGCGTTCCCTAACCAGCGCACGAACGCACCCATGAACCCCCACGCGCACGCACACGCACACTTGAACCCCCACACGCGACACCGCAACCGTTTGTACACGACCGCGCGCACCGATGCAACCGCGTATCCAACCCGACACGCACGCACAAACGCAGGTGTTTAATTCAGCGGCGGAGTGGCCACTCGGGCGCGGGGAGCGGATGGGGGCGCGACGTCCATCACATATTGTTGATGGGCGAATGCAGCAGCGCGTCTAGAGCTAAGCAAAACATGCACTCACCTACCCAGACACGCACTCAAGACACCCGCGCAAGGCCCACACGTGGGCCTAGTGTTTTGCACAGCGGTCGAGCACGCGTGGCCCGCGCCCCAGGCACGGTGAGGGGGGGGGAAAAGGCAGCGTGATCGTGCCCTGGTCGCGTCCGCCGCCTTGGCCGCCTCCTCCTTCTCCTTTAGCCGCCTCCTCCTGTCCTTGCCGCGGCGCCCTGAGTTCCTCGTTAACCCTTTTGTGTGGAATGGAACGCATAGTGGCGCACCCCGCCGCGCGCTGGTTTCGCAGCGCTTTATGCGGATCGCCACCCATCACAAAAACAAAAAGCACCCGCGCCATCCATCCACCCGCGCGCCCACCCTGCAACCCTCTCGGCGGCGGCCGCCATCAGTATATTCTACTCGCCCAGCGCCACGTTGTCTACATGTTACCCACAACGTGTCCTGGCGCTCGCGCGCCTGGCCATGTACGCGGTGAGCGACATTGGGCCCCAGCTGATTGATTTCCGTTTGCGGGCCTCCTTTCCCTCCCTGGTGTTCTTTACCCTCTCCCCTTTTTCTCCCCTTTCGCATCCTCTCTCCCCTCTCCCCATTTTCCTTTCAATCCTTCGAGGCCCAGCCCACGGCGCCGCGTCCCATAGCGACGTCGACCGAACGCAGCACTGGGTAAGTTCCCGCCGTGCCCGCAAGCCAATATCGGCACACCCCTCACGACTGTTGGTGCACGCAAGGGGCTCACCGATACCCTATAAACAAGATTGCGCCTTCCGACCACTTCAAAAAACTCGACCTGACTTTCGACAGGGAGCAATCTGAATCAGAGGAGGGGGGGCGGAAGACGAACATCAGCGCCAGGCGGCGCAGGGGGAACGAGGGGGGGAAGAAGGCAGAGAAGGGGAGAAGAGGAAGAGGAGAGAGGGCGGGGGGGGTGGATGGCAAGGGAGGGGGGAGGAACATCCAACGCAGGCTTGCTTGAGCCTGGGGGCCGCCCGCGCACCAAATCCCAGCGGCCCCCGCTGAAGAAACCGCTTGCCCTTGCGCGCCCGTGGTTTGCGAGGGAACGATTGAGGATATGGTGCCCTCTTTGTCGAAATACATTGTTTGTGTTTCTCCAGCTGTCTTTTGCCCCCCCCCCTCCCCCCCCCCCCGCGGCTCTCTGGCGCCGCCCGCGGTAAAGCAGCGGGCGAATGCGACGAAACTGTCCAGGGTACTCGTTGGATCCATCCTCCGCCGCGGCAGCAACGCTCCCCTTCCGCGCGAGTGGGGCGCTTGTTGCGGCAGAGGAAGGCAGGGACAATCAAGGGTGCGTTGGATAAGTTCATCGCGCATTCTCCTGTTGTTCCCTGCCCGCCTTGGCGCCTGTGGGGCGCCTTTTGGAGGCCTCTGAGGTCTCTTGAGGCCTGTTGGGGGGCTCTTGGGGGCCTCGCGGGGGCTTCTGATGGGGTCCGCTGGTGGTTCGCTGTGCCGTTAGGGGCCTCGTGGGGTGCCCCTTGGGGGCGGACTCTGGGGCCCTCATGGGCCTCGTGGGAGGCCGCGGCAGGGGGGGGGAAGAGGACCGCCAGGAGGCGGAACAAACCAGAGGAAGAGAGCTCCGACGGCAACGGGGGCCAGGCGCAGGAAGAGGGGGGGGGAGGAGGAGCAGGACAAGGCAACGCCAGAGTGGGACGAGGATGTCCCCTGATTGCTCCGCTGCGCACCTCACGAGGATCGTGGCCCCACAGTGAGCCCCATTGCCTTCGCGAAGAACGAAATCGGCCCTCTACCCCCCTCCACCCCGCGCGCCTCCTTGGCGCTTCCTCGGAAGGGCAGTAGCTGCGCAGGGGTTGCACCGACTGCGTTTGTGGCAACGTTCGAAAGGCACCCCGCTGCGCATGTCGACACCTGCCTCACACGCACTGTTGCCCTGCAGGGAGCTCCCCCGAGACCTCGTGGCGAACTTCTCGCGGCGTGCCCCATCGCGCGTCGGCGCGCCCCTCACAGTGTTGGCGGCCCCACAGGGAGGTCCACTGACAACGTCGGTAGCAATGCTCGCATGTCACCTGCCTTTTTTTCGAGCCCGCGTCGGCGCGCCCCTCGCGTGGGGGTAGGCGCCGCAACGGGGTCCGCAGACGGCCCAAGAATGGCCAGAGCCAACGCCGTCGTGTTTACACGTGGTTGCCGTGTCCGTCCGCAGTTGGATCGTCTTGATGTTGGGTCGCGCCCGTCGCCAGGCTATGTTTGCATTGCCGCGCGAGGAAGCGGCAGTGTAGGTAGGCAGCGATGTTCTGAGTTTGGGATCGTTATTGGTTGAATGTTTCAGTCGCAGCTGCGACGTATCACGGGGCCATGTTGTTATCAACGGTCACGCCGTCACTTCGGTAGCCATTTGTTTCAAGCCCGCGTGTTTGGAGCTGTCTTTGCCTGCGGGCCGTTCGCCACCATGCCTCGCGGTAAAAGTGGTGACCAGTTGAAAGCGATGCAGGACGCTGCCCGAGAGTCCAAGCGGCGGCGCCGCGAGCAGCATGCCATCGGGGAACAATTGCGCCCGCAAGTTGGCCCTGTTGCAGTGGGCGCTCAATTGTTGTCGGGCCAGCTTGCGGCCAGGTCGCCCAACACGCTGCATCCGATCGTTGATATCGTTGGGCAGGCCGTGGCGAACGCCATGGCAGTCAGAGCATCTCCGTCTGAGCTCGGGCGACGTTTCTTGCTCGAGAATGTTTCTACTGATAAGACGCCGCTGGACAAGAAAGCTAGTGCCTTCAACATGAGCAGGAGGACGTACGACAGAACTACATCCAGGTTGGCTTCCCTTGCGTGGTGCGTGCCCCGCCTCATCAGGAGATCGATCATGAGTGCAGTTGGTCGCCCCGCAGCTGGCGCCACCATCACTGTTCACCAGGTCGTCGATGCCGTGGCGTATGATGAAACTCCGTTGGGCCTCGGGGTGCTTGCCAACCCCTCTAAGCGAGTTGACCCTGACAGTTGCACGTTGTCGCCGTCGGAGTTGGCTCCTGTGTTGGCGGCGCGGGACCTTTCGAAACTCAACAGCAGTGATGTGTGCAAATTGTTCCAAACGCTGTCGGAGTGGGGTGTGTGCGCAACTGCCGAGAATGATGATCGTGTGCGGAAAGTGTTTATCATTGGTCAGTGCCACAATGTGTTGCAGGTTCTTCGGACGACATCGGCAGTATGTATCGCAGAGGCCTTGGCTGACTCAGATTGTGCTACACTGGGCGAATGCAGAGCAACATCTGCAACCCGACTTGTCAATATTGACAGGCACGCTTCGAATATGGCCGCAGAGCGGCAGTTGTTGGCATCTCGTTCTGGGAATTGGTCTGTGTTGCCATCTTTTTGTGAAGTGCACATGACAGCATCGATGCGCAAAATGGCATTCTCCCCAATTGAGTTTGCTGTTTCTGGTTGTATCAATCGTTGGCGCTTCGCGTATTCCCACCAACCCATGCTGTTCCTCCTGCTCATTATCCTGCTCTTCCTCCTTCTCATCCTCCTCCTCCTCCTCTTTCTCCTCCTTCTCCTCCTTTTTCTTCTCATCCTCCTCTTTCTCCTGGTGGCGCCTTGGAGGTCTCGCGGGGCCTTGTGGTCGGCCCTGGGGCCCTGTGCGCGGGCGGGCGATGCCCCGTCGGCTGGCGGGCGGCGCAGAGAGTGCGTTCCAAGATGCATATTGGGCCGTGGGGCCGTCTTGGAGGACGTCGATCAACGAAGGGGGTGTCCTTGAGCAGCCCCCCTCCCCAGGAGCTCCAACGCTCGCTTCCTGTAGTTTCATGGGGCGCTCTTGGAGCGCTCTTGAGCGCCCTGGGTGTCGTCTCGAGGCTCTCTTGGGCCCCTCTTGGGCCCTCTTGGAGCAATCTTGGGGCCCCGGATGGCCGTCGGAAACGAAAATGCGAGAAGGCAAGCGCAATCGTTTTTCCTTGGTCTTTGGAGGATGTTCGCCTCTTCGGGGCCCCCTTGGGCAGCTCTCTGTCCTTTGGGGCCTTCTTGGAAGGGCCTTGGGCAATTTTGGGGCATCGTCGGAACCAGCTTGAGGCGCCTTGCGTTATCCTGAGCCATCTTGGTGGTCATCTTGGCATCTCCGAGGCCCCCTTGGAGCCGTCTGTGGCCCCCCTGGGTGCTCTGGCCGCTCGCTCCCCCCCCCTCCGCCCTTCCCAGATCCAGGAGGGGGGCGGGGGGCGGGTGGCGCGGGCGGGTGAGCCGCTCACCGAAAGGGGAGAAGGGGGTTGGAAGATGAACCTCTTTTAACGCCTGCGCCCTGGCGGGCTGGTTGGATTTGGCACTGTCGTTGCGGTCCGCTGGCGCCATGGACGAGTTCCGCCAGTGCGTGGAAGAGGTTGCACTCAACGCCATGGTTTTGAAAGTGGGGGATCCGCCAGACGCCGCAGAGATGTACACACGTTTGGCTTTGAGGTCATTCTTGCCTGGGAAGGGTAACGTTGCGTTCAGGCGTTTAGTGTTGTACCTTCTTCCATCTGCTGATTGGAGAGACGATTCGTTGGTTTGTTATGTGAGTTCTGCCGAAGCTGCGCTGGACCAGTCCAACAGATCACACATTGCTTCAGCATTGGCTACTGCACTGTGTCAGAAGCGTTTCTCGGTGTGGCGACGCGACAAGTGGACTGGTTGCGAAGAGGCCGTGTGCGAGCAGGCTCTGGTCGCCAGCTGCGGAGGCATTCTTGAGGACTCGTACAGGCTCTGGGCTTCGAGGCAGCTGGCTAAAGATGCTAAGTGTGCACCAGGCGATCATGCTGATGGTGATCCTCTTGGTGATGATGCAGGGCCAGACCTGGATGCTGCCCTTGCTGCTCCTCATGCTGCGCGCCCGTCGGCGTCCCATGATGACGACGCCGCCCAGAGGCGCAGGGAGCAGGCCAAGAATCGTGCCAAGGCGCTCGAATGGTTGGGCGATAAGAGCATGAGCGCCTTGACGTCCTTGGTGCTGCTGCGGAACACGATGGGCCCGCTCCGGGCCCTCTTGCGCAGCCAGCTCCAGACGAGCTCGGCCGCCTGGGAGCGCAAGCAGCGCGCGGCCAGCATCGCGCATGCTCGCCGCGTTGCGGCAGGTGCGCGCTTGCCATTGCAAACCCACACGCCCACCAACCAATTGTCGTCCTCCTCTCCCCCCCACCCCCTCCCCCCCAAAAAACCGTCGGCCAGCGCCCCGAAACATGAAACTGAACTGAAAGCGCCTGGGGGCCGTTTCGTTTCACATCCTGCGTTTTCGGTTCGAGGGCAGTTTTCTTGGGGCCCCTGGGCCCCAGTCCTCCTTCTCCTCATCTCCTGTCCTCCTCGGTCTTCCTTGCCCCTCTCCTCAGTCCCCTTCAGTCCTCCTCAGCCCCCCCTCAGTCCCCAGTGCTCCTCAATCCTCCTTGCCTCTGTCCTCAGTCTTCCTCAGTCCTCCTCCCCCCCCCCCCCCCCCCCGCCCCCCCCAGTCCCCCTCGGCCCCCCCGTCCCTATCCATCCTTTTGTTTTTCTTGCTGCGCGGCGGAGTGCCGATCGTTAATCATGCATCGTGGTAGCCTCAAGGTGATGCGGCCGCTGGCGGCCTCGGGAGGGACTTCCGCATTCTCGTGGCCGCCCGCCAGGAGCAGGAACAGCTTGCGACTGTGAAGTTGCAGGCATTGCTGAACAACGCTGCGTTGTGGTCATTGTTGTGCAGGGACCAGGTCACTAATTACGTCAGGTCGGTGGCTTTCCGGATGGTCAGTAAAGCATTGGGCGGGCTTGATCGGCATCTGCATCGTCCTCATAGCGGGTGCCCGTGGAGATTGTTCTTGGTCATCGAGAACCCAGGCTTGAGCGATGAGATCAAATCTACACCTCTATGCGTCATGGACCAGTGGAGTGCTGCTTTCGTCCGAGACAATGACGTGTCCACCGAGACGGCCCGCGACAAGCTCACCCTTCACGCCCTGATGTTGTACAGTGACATCTCGCGCGTCGAGGTGGGGCACAGTCATTACCGACGCCTCGTGTACAACCGCGTCCAGACGCACAAGATTGACATCAGAACTTTGTCAACAGGTTGGGTGGCACAGGAAATATCGAATGCCGTGGCTGCTGAGACTAGCGGGTGCAACAACGAGGTGCACCAAGGCGCGGGCGGCCAGCACGATGACCCTGTTTCTGACAACGCCGTGAGGTCGAGAGCTGGCGGTGCGTGGAGAGCATTCTTGCATAAGGTCAAGATGAACGACTTCAAGGCTGCAGCTGTCTTGTACCGCCAGCTGGGCGAGGCGGAGCTCGATGAACTTCGGGCCGACGGGGCAGCTGCCACCCTGAGAGCGCAGGGTGGCGTGCCGTCGCGGCAGACGGCCTTCGGACCGAAGCACAGGGATGTTGCCAGGATGACGGCGGGGCGAAACATTTCTGGCCGCCTCGAGCGCTTGCGCGCCCTTGACGGCGATGAGCAAGCCGACCGCTTGCTGAGGGATGCCCACATCAGCGGCCAGACCCCGAGCGAGCTCAAGAGTTTGTCGCGCTTCATGGACCGCATGGACCGCCAGCAGCAACAGCAGGAGGCGGCGCGCCAGGTAGATGTCATCAGGTCATACGGGCGAGAACCATCCCATGTGGCCAGCGCATGCACGTCCTTGCCATCGTTAGCCTCTGTGTCGGACAACTTAGTGGCAGTGCAGTGCGTCAGTGGTTGCCCCGTGCTTCAGGTGCGTCCAGGCGCGCCTGCGACGGCGGCAATGCAGGCTCACCAGTGGGCGGCTGAGTCTGGCAGAAACGGCCAGAATGTGCTCAAGGTTGTGGACCACTTGTGGGATCAGCAACACAGGATTTTGCGTGGTTGTGGTGCTGATTCCAGCACAGCAGAGCAGGGTTTTAACTTGACCCCGACCACGTGCTTCAAATATGGGTGTTGTACCTGCTCGGAACAGGGCCGTCTTGCTTGGAAAATCCGCAATCGATTGCTGCAGCTCCTGAAGGTCCACTACCCTTCCAAGTCCCCTGCCAAATTAGATTTGGCCAGTGGCCGCACCATCCTCAGATTCGAGACGGTGCCGATCTCTGCGTCGGCAGAGGACATCATGCTGTGGGGCACAAGCGAGGTCTGGGCCCACATCACGTGCATGTCCTTCTCGCCATACGAGCCCGAGTTCCAGGTGCTCCGCGCGGTGGAGGACGTCGGCGACCTCCACCAGAGCGGCGTGGAGGGCGCGGAGCTCGCGCTCAAGGCGCTGCTTGGTGCAAAAGTGCAACCCTCAGTTCCCCTATGGGCCTCCTATCCGTCTCCCCTTCTTCCTTTTCCTCCGCCGCCATGGCCAGGCCCCCCTCCGTCCCGTGCGTCTTCTTCGTGGGAGCGGGCGCCAAAGCCCCCCCCCAACATGGTTAGTTGTTTTTTTTTTTTGCGGTTCCGATGTGCCTTTGGTGAAATATGCGCCCCTGGCCCGATTGTTTTTTTTTCCTTCGCGGTTCCTTCGGGGGCCAGGCGCAGGCGGTGGGGGCATGGGGGAACTGTGGTGACCCAGACCTTCGCCCGCCCTTTCTTCGCTTCACCCCGCGCCCTCCCTCCTTTTCAAAGTCTCTGCCTCCTTATCTGCCCCCCTCTCTCTCTCTCTCTCTCTCCCCCCTCCCCCCCTGTCCATTCCATGTCCGTTTCTGCTCTGCTTTTCGCCCAGCCCTTCCCTCTATCGTCATTCTGCTGCCCCCCATCACCAACCCATCCCCTTCCCACCCTTCTGCTTGTTTCCTTCGCCGACGTGGGAGATCGCATGTGGGTGGCAATGCGAGCGATCAGATACGTTACGCGCGCTGAAACACACGAACGCACGCGCGATGGTAAAGTACGGCGTTGCGTGCGCGTAGCGTGCGTTGCGCGCGTGGTGTTCGTGCGCGCCTCTGCAACGTGGTCGCGCTCGCACAAATGAGGTTCGCTGCGTGCGACTGTCGTCTGAGCGAGCGTTATCCGCGGTGCGTGGCGTTGCGTTTGCCGTTTCGCGCGCTGACGTTCATTCGATGGCCTGCGGGCAATGCCGCCGCGGTACCTGGGTTGTTATGTGTCGGGTCTCGTGCATGGTTGATTGTGTCTGGTGGGCGGCCTCTCGAGGCCCTCTCGGGCACGGAATCCCAGCTGTATTGTCTCGGCTCGGAGGCGCCCTGGAGGTTCTGAGGGCGCGGTGTTCTTGGGCGTCTGTGGTGGGTCCGTGGTTGCCTTAGCGCGTGTTTGTTTGGGGCATCATTTGGGTGTACTTGTTGTTGGTGGTGCTTCTTGTAGGCTTCTGGTGCGAAAGTCGTCTAATCGATTTCTCCCTCTCCTCCCCCTCCCCCTATTTTTACTGCTGCCACGAATATGTCGACACTTCAACAGCTACGGTTATTTCAATGAATACGATGTGTTATTACTACTACTGCTATCTATTACCACTGCGACTCGTTTTATTGATGATACTTTGGTTGTTGCTACTAGCGCGACGACTACTACTACTGTCACTGCCACGAATGCGGTTACTCGGGCTACTACGTTTCCACTGTGACGACTAGTTCTGCTACTACTACTACAGATGCTACTACTCTTATTTTTTTCTAACACGGCTGCTATTACTACTACCCTTAATGCTACTGCAACTACGGCTACGACCACTGCTGTCGCTACTGCCTGTATGTCCACTACTACTACTACTACTATACTTACTAACGTTACGGCGACGATCTCTCCACTTAACAGTTACCATTATTGTTGCTACCATTACGGCTACTACTACTGTTGTCACTAGCGCTATCCATACGCATACTACTACTAATATTGCGTGAAGACTTACTTCTATTGTTACAACCATTACTAATATTAGTTAGATGACTGCCAATACGGTTACTACTACTGCTACTACTACTGCTGCTGCTTCTACCACTACACGCACTACGGGTAATCGTTCTGTTGTTGTCACTGCCGCAACGCCGATAACTGTTTATGCTTTGTGTGCAGGGTCGCACTCGCGATGCGCGTTGATACATTAGGTTAAGCTGTGGCCACCAGCGGTCTACAACATACCACATCTGGTTCGGCATTGACATGGTATCTACGCCCGTGCCTCGGGGCAGGGCGCGGCGCGACTCTCGTGGCAATTCGCGCGGTACTGCCGACATTATTAAAACGGTTGCTGCTGTTACTGCAAGGGCATAGTTTGCTGCCGCTGCTGCAGATATTGTTATTACCCTTACCAGAACTGCTACTGCGACTAGTAGGCCATGTTGCTACTACCTGCTTGCTGCTGCTGCTACTGCTGCTGCTACTACTGTGGGTACCGCTAAAATTATTGGCGCTTCGCGTATCCCCACCAGCCCATCCATAAACGATCAGCAGGAGAGTTGGTGAAGCAGGGGCGGCAGAACGCATGCAGTGTCGCAGCCGCCTTTGGGAGCACAAGCATCATGCATAGCTTCCCGCATTGAAGTTTAGGGTGGCAATCTGTGCAAGTTACGATGGTGCTTCGATGAGGGGTGAGCGGTATTTCGATGACTCGCAATGGCTGTTGCACCGATTTGCATCTTAAGCTCGCGTGCGCCCCGAAACTTGGAGGCATCTTGGGGCCCGCTTGGGGTTCTCTTGGGCGCCTCTTGGGGCATCCTGGGGCGCTTCCTCGGAGCTCTCATGAGGTCCTCTCATGGCCTTCTTGGGGCTTCTCGGGGCCCTTTTTGGGGCGTATTGGGGCCCTCTTGGGGCTCTTTTGAGGGGGGGGGGGGGGGGGGGGGGGGGGGTCTGGGGCGGTCTGGGGCCTTTAGGATTTTTTTTGGTGGTTGGGGCTCTCGGGTCAGTATTTGTCCTTTTGGCTAAAAGAGGGTGGGGGGTGGGGGCTGGGGGGGGGGGGAGGGGGGGGAGTTCTTGCCCCCTCCCTCCCCCCTCGGGGGCTCAAGAATGCCGTCTTGGGACCCTCTTGGCCCGCTCTTGGAGCGCTCTTGGGGCCGTCTTGGGGCTCTCTTGGGCCCCCCTGGGGGCTGTCTTGGGCCACCTTTGGACCATCTTGAGGCCTCGAGAGCCCTTCGGATGCGAACAAGAGAGAAGGCAAACAAATTGATGTGCTCTAAGTTTTTGAAGGATTTTGGCCTCTCGGGGGGGTCCTTGGAGGCTTCGGAGGGCACTTGAAAACGTATTGGGGCCGTCTTGTGACCTCTTGGGCGCGTGTCGGAGGCTATGCTGGCCCGTCTACAACTATCGTGGGCGATCTTGAAACCCATCTTTCGCTCTCGGAGGCCCTCTTGGAGCCATCTTGGGCCACCTTGGACGCTGCTGTGGGATCGCCCCCCCCCCCCCTCCCCCCGTCCTCACGCGGGGGGAGGGAGGGGGGTGGCTAAACCTCCCCAGCAGGGAAAGACAGGAGGTTGGAAAAGGGAAACGCCTTAGACCACCTGCGCCCAGAGGGCTGGTGGGATTGCTTCTATCACCGCTGCGCGTGCTTTCGCGCGGTAGCAACGAGCCTTCCAAGTGTTCAACGGTGCATGCGCCTGCGCCTGCAGTATTGCGCCTTGCCTGTTCAAGTCGTGCCATGACGCGCAGCTCGGCGCCGCTGATTACGCGCAGCGGGGTTGCAGTTATTTCGCGCGCGCGATGGGGGCGACGGGGCAGGGATGCATCGGACGTTGGTGGGTATCTATATCGTGGCATTGCGCGTCGGAAGGCACGTTGCAATTTCGCCATATGGCGCAGCCTCGGGCGGTGCCGATCGCGTCGCCGATCTACGTCGGCATCGGCAACCCGACGCTTTTGGAGTTGGCCAAAAGCTACTCCGTGGTTCCGAAGCACCAGGTCCAGGGGCTGACCTGGCCGCTGGCGGCACGGCCGCGCATCGTGGCAGAGTGGGGTCGGGGAGTTCTTGAGGGGTAGGGCGCGCTGTTGGCGAATCCCACAAGCCCTCTGGGCGCAGGTGGTCTAGGGCGTTTCCCTTTCCAACCTCCTGCCTTTCCTTGCTCGGGGGGTTTACCTCGCACCCCCCTCCCTGCGTTTGGACGGGGGAGGAAGGGGGGGGGGGGGGGGGGGCATGGCGGGGTCAGAGATGGCCCAATGTGGCTCTAAGAGGGCACCCGAGAGCGCAAGATGGCCCCCAAGATGGCCCAAGATAGCGGTAGACGGGTCAATATAGCATCCGACACGCGCCCAAGAGGCTTCAAGTTCGCCCCAAGACGGTTTCAAGTGCCTTCCGACGCCTCCAAGGGCCCCCCCCCGCCCCACAGAGGCAAACATCCTTCAACCACCTAAGGCAAATCACTGTTTTTGTATGCCTTCTTGCTTTTTTCGCTTCCAAAGGCCCCTTGAGGCTTCAAGATTGCCCCAAGATGGCCCAATGCCCAAGAGAGCCGCCAGACGGCCCCAAGAGCGCCCAAGAGCGCCCCAAGAGCTGGCCAAGGGGGCACCAAGACGGCACTGCTGAGCATCCGAGGGGGGGAGGGGGGGGGATTGCCCCCCCACCCGTTCTTTAGCCATAAGGGCTAATACGGCCCCGAGAGGCTTTCCATAACCCCCCACCCGCAAAAAAAATAGCCCCAAGAGGGCTCCAAGACTTTCCAAAAGGGCACCGAGAGGGCACCGCTACGCTCCAAACGAGCCAAGAAGCCCCAAGACTGCCCTGAGAGGACCCCATGATGGCCCCAAGAAGGAGCCCCAGGATGCCCCAAGAGGTGCCCAAGCGAACCCCAAGAGGGCCCCAAGATGCCTCCAAGGTGCGGAACGCACGCGAGTTCAATTGACAAATCAGTGCGACAGCCATTACGAGTCATCGAACTACCCGCCACCTCTCACCGAAGCACCATCGTAATTTGCATTGGTTTTCATCTTGAGCTTCAATGCGGAAGCTATGTGTGATGCCTGTGTTCTCGAATACGGCTGCGGCAGTGCATGCGTTCTGCCGCCCCTGATTCACCAACGCCCCTGCCGACCGTTTCTGGATGGGCTTGTGGGGGTGCGCGAAGCGCCAAGAATTGCAAGTCCGCGCGTCGGCGATCGGCAGCGCGTCAAAGGCTGCATTGTTCGCGGAATTACCGCCATGCAGACGGCCTGGGGCATGGGGGCCGCCAGCTGGGGAGCCACCTGCTGGTGGTGCTCAGCGGGCGCGTGGCCCCCATTGGCTTCAGGTACATGTTTGGGATTGGAGCTCGCATGGCTCGGCGTGGCTGCGCTTTTCTGGGGCCAACGCATGTGTGGCGCGTCGGGCGCGGCGTTGCTTCGTCTACGACGTGGACAGGCTTGTCGTGCCGCGCGGAGCGCTTTACCGCGGGCACGGCGCGCTCATATGGAGGCGTTCGCAAGTCTGCCCCTGGCGCTCGACGCGGCGTCCAGCGCAAGAGGGGCCTTTACGCCACAATGCATTCCCGTTGCGCAGCGGGCCTGCGGATCCGATCATGCGCGGTCGCGCCCTTGCTGCAGGAGTTCGGCATGCCTCAGTGGGCGCGGGGCATCGCCCGCTTGAAGGCAATGTTGCTGGGCGTGCGAAACAGCGCCGAGGCGGCCACCATGGCGAATCCGTTGCGTCGGCTGGTTGCCGACCAGGTGGGCACGCTGGCATCGCGGCGCGGTCGGTTGGGAAATGGCGCGCGGAGAGCACAGGTGCGTGGCGGCAGCGGGGGGGAGGGGTGGGTGGGTGCAAGGCGGGCGGGTATGACGGGCGGTCGCGGCTTCCTGGGTCGGCAAGCGAGGTGGCGAGAGGGGGGATATGATGGGTGCAGGCGGTGAGAAGAATCGGGCGCGGCGCAGGGTGCGAGGAGTGACGCGGTGGGAAGGGGGAAGTGGGGTGGAGCGGGGGGTGGGCGCGCGCAGGGGGAGGCGGATGGGGGGGCGGGGTGGGGGGATGAGACGGGCGCAGCGCAGGGTGGGAGAGGGGGATGGGGGCCCGCGTGGCCGTGGGCGTCAATGACAGAGTAATTGGGTTGCGCCTAACATTTCGTTGGTTCGTCGGGAAAAGGCGCCGATGGGAACGCCTCCGTGGCGCCAGCCGCGTCGAGCGGTTGCGGGTGCGTGCGCGGCCATCGCTGCCCGACTGCCTCTGGCGATTTGTTCGGGCCCCGTGGCGCGGCGAGGCGCATTCGGCGCGCCCCTGTCCACGCTCGTGAAGGAGAATGAGCAGCAGGGCGTGGCCGTGCGCAGGGCGACTGCTTGCTGGCGTGGCCCTGCGCAGGATCAGGTCGGCGCCGCTTCGTCAGAGTCGCGCGGGACAGCACGTCGCCGCGGGCAGAGGATCATCTGCGCGTCGGCGGGGAGTTCAGGCTTCTTTTCTGAAGGCATTGCGAAGGCCGACCCGCGGCACACGCTGCCCACGTCACGCATGCGACGGGGGCGCTTGCGCTTACTACTTCCCCGACGGCGTCAAGCGGGGCGTGATCAGTCGCATGGGCGTCGGCGACCTCAGCGGGATCTGGGGCTAGAACGCGTTCGGCGTCCAGCATCACTGCGGCGCCGCAGTGGATTGGCTGGTTTCACGCAGCCCCGCGCCGCCACTCCATTCGGCGTTTTGCGTGGGGCCTTTTCAAGATCTATAACGCCCATGCGCCGTGCTGCATGGCCCATGTTGTTGCGCGCGGGATCGCGCGCTGCGTGGGGCAGGTCATGGGCCGCGCCTTTCGCGCTGCGCAGGGGAAGGCGGCGCGCCACCGGCAGCGCCACTCACTTCGCCGACCCGAAGACCGAAGGGTCGGCGACATGGCGGCGGCGCGCCATCAGGGCCGCGCGCGCCGCTGCCCAGGTGGAAGCGCGCAGCGGAAGCCCGCAGATGCCGCAGCATTGGCAATGCCGTTTGTAGGGGAAACGGGGGAGGGGCGTTGGTGGCGGGGGCAACGTTCGGGGTGCATGTTAACTTCCGAGGGCAACCGTCGGTGCAAGTTCTTCGCGCGTGCGGTTTTGCGTCCGTGCATGCGCGCCGTGCTTGCGTTGCTTGCGGCCTGCAACCGCGCGCGTGTGTATCTGCAATTCGCGAAAAGCGTCGTTGCAAGCGTTGCCATGCGCCAGCGCTGTCTGGCGTCGGCGCCAACGAACCTTACGTCTGTTTGCCGCGCGCGGGGCGCCCTGCCGCTTCGCCGCTACCATTCCAGAACGGGCTGGGCGGGTGGATGATGGTAAGGGAGGGGGGGCGCCGCTGCGTTGAAGCGCTGCGCCGACGTTCCCTTGCGGGCGTCATTGTCCCGAGTTCCTTCCGCGCACGTCGCAGACCAATATGTGTCGAGTTTCCTGGTATGTCGCGAGGAAGTTTCGAGCCATCTTTCAGGCGTGCGGTGGCGGTGCGTCGGACGAGGGGGCGAATGGGTGGGCGGGGTAGTGGGTAGTGGGGTGGAACAGGAAACATGTTGAGCTGTGCGGGTTTCTAAAGGTTGGTGTTGTGCGCGAGCGTTGTTGTGCGCGCGCTGCTCCGTCGCGCGCGCGTGTCCCGCGCGCGTTGTGCGCCGCGCGCAGTCGTGCAAGTTTTTTTTTTTTTTTTTTTTTTTTTTTTTTTTTTTTTTTTTTTTTTTTTTTTTTTTTTTTTTTTTTTTTTTTTTTTTTTTTTTTTTTTTCTTTCTCTCAATGGCCAGCGCGCGTGCATTCAACGTAATGCTGCCAAATGCGCGTCGCCAGTGCGCGGGCTTCCATAGCGCGTTTGCATGTGTGCTCACGCGGGCGTCTCATCGCAGTATAGTGGCAGCGCAGCGCGCACGCGTCGGCATTTTCCCACTCGCACTTCCCTTTCCCCTTCCTCTCTCCACCCGCCCGCGCCCGCCCCCTCCCCTCCTCCTTTTTTCGCACCTTCTCCAGCCCCTTGCTGCCTTCGTTATCTTTTCACGCTGGCCCACGCCCCCCCCCTTTGCGGGCGGAGGGAGGGCGATGACAAGGTGGAGGTGGAGGAGACGAAGAAGGAGGATGATGAGCACCCCTGGTTTTTCGTTGTTTAAACGACAGTGGGGTAACGTTTATTGGTCGGTCCTCCTTTCCCTCTTGCCAGGCCGTGGGCGTGCCGCTGGACATTTTCGAGTTGGTTGCCGCCCTGGACCCGAAGGGGGTCATCACTATGTCCTTTTGGAGGGTCCTGGAGCACAAGAGGCCCTTGGTTGTGATGAGGCCCAAGTTTGTGCTAGTGGAGGAATGCAGAGCAGAGCGCCCGCAACTGCGGCCCCCAGTTTGGCGTCGCCGCGAGCGCCGCGGCGGCAGAGACACACCGGACGGGCCAGCGCCTGGTCGGCGCGGCAGAGGAGGCAGCCGCGGAGGAGGGGCAGGAGAAGGGCGCGGCCGAGGCCGCGGAGGTCGCGGCCGCAGCAGCGGCAGTTCTGGTTCTTCGCCATCGGCTGCGGTGCCCGCAGCTGCTGGGCAGGAGGCGGCTGCCGCGCTGTGCGACGGCCACGCCGACGCGATCGATGACAACGGCGACAGCGACAGCGGCTGCGACATCGAGTCGGGCAGCGGCTTCGACACCGGCTCCGAGATTTCCTCGGACCTCAGCGGCGACGAGGCGCTGAAGCCAGACGGCGACCTCGACGAGGACGGCTTCGCAGCGCTGCTTCCAGCAGCCCGATTCGACGAGATGGTGGACTGACTCGACGGGGTGTCAAAATTTGCGTCGGGCTCCAGGGCCGCGGGGACAGAGGTCTTGCATCTTTCACCGTTTGTCCTGTCGCTCAGGTGCTCCATCGGCACTTTGCATCCTGCGATTGCTTTCAACATTGCATTGGCGTTCACTTTGATTTCGTTGCTTGCAGTTTTGTTGGCCCTACCCTCACCGAAGTATGTTCCGAGGCCCTGTCCGAAAGATTCCGATAAGGTTCTGGGCCTTGCGTTCCTTCAGATATGCAAAGGTACCAACGCATTTGCCTTTATTCTCAATGCTTGACGCTTCGCGTGTTCCGAGACGCTCTGCTCACGCAGCAGCTTCATCCAGCAGAGGAGGTGCATGGCATAGATGGATTTTTTGTGGCGTGCAATGGGACATGATGAAAGCCTTGCGCGTTAAAGTTTGTGCAGCGGTTTGTGCAGCGGCGAGTTTGTGCGAGGTTGGGTCTATTGAGCAGCGCGCCCGTGGGGGCACTCTGGGTGTTTCGGGGAAGCCGATGCCCCATCCCCCTCGATATCTCACGGGCTTCTTCGGGTTGTCTGGGGGTGGGGTGCTTTTAGATATGTCATGTTTCACGTTGCAGTTGAGGCTGCGATCGGTCAAAACATTGGAACAGTTGTGGGCCAGCCTTGCTGCAAACCTTGCTTAAATCATGTTAGGTGTTAGGTATATCGTCGCACGTCTCTGCGCCGTTTGTGGTATCATCCTTGGCGCAGCCCCAGGGTTGCAGCACTCGTTATCTCTGTCGGGTTCTTCTTGGTCGGCTTGGGGTCATCTGGGGACCTCGAGGGGCCATCGGAACCGAAACAAGGGGAAGCCTACCCAGTTGTTTGAATTTGGTCATGTCCGTCGCATTGGGGGGGGGGCGGGGGTGGGGCTTCTGCGGCTGGGCATCGTTGTCAGTTGACCTATCGTTAGGGCCTCATGCAACATCTTGGGGCATGTGTCTTACCACAATGTATCTTGAACAACCTACGGAGGGCGCGTTTGGGATATCTGGAGCCGTCTTGGCGATGTCTTGGGCCGCGTGAAGTTCCAGTCTGTCGTGGCCCACCCCGCCTAGGGTTTGCGCAAGGGTCGCAGGGGATGCGCGCTCCGCTCAGAGGGGGCGGGCGAAGCGAAAAAACGTGAACGAGAAGCCAGGGGTCTGAATGATGCGCCGTTTGCGCCCAGATCGGCGGCGTGACATCACGCGCCTCCTAATTCGGTGTCGCGCTTTTGGCTGGCACCCCCTTCCCCCTTGAAATCAGACCTGTCTAAGAGGAGGGCGGCGGGCAGACGACCGCGAGGAGAAGAAGGAGGTAGAGGGGGGGATGGAGGACGGGGGGCGTGGGTGAGGAGAGGGGGTGAGGCAGGAGGAACGAGTATAGAGTTTGTTTGGTGGAGCCGTAGTCGAGCCGTGCCTCGCCCGAAATTTGGAACCAGAGGACGAGCTTGCTGCAGAAATGGAAGAGGCCGACGGCATTGGGCCCGACCTCGGCATCGGCGGCGGGAGCGCCCACGAGGGGCGTGATTTTGATGATGTTCGGGGCGTTGGCGATCATGGTGCTCTGGACGAGGAGCTTTTCGAAGCTCGCGGCAACCATGGGTCTGCAGATGGTGGTTGTGAGAATATTGTCGTTGACGTCGTTCCAGGCCTTGGCTTCTCTGATGCTGGAGGCGCCCCAGCTGTGCACTCAGGCTCGCCAACTATTGCTGCGCCCGCAGGCTCGTCGTCGAGTGGTGCGCCTTCTGGCTCGTCGTCGGGCGTTGTTGCGCCTGCGGGATCGGGTTCGAGCTCTGGTGCAGCAGCAGGGTCGGGGCCACCGCCTCCACCGCCGCCGCCGATGCCACCGCCTGCGGGCGGCGATGAGAATATCGCTTGGCACTTGCCTGGTGGTGGGACGATTTCGTGGTATCGGTATCAAGGATTCGTTGCGACGTGCCCGAGGCGCCACGCCCACGGGCGTTGCAGGATCACACGGACGCATAAGGCTGCTGCGATGGGGTCTTCTGATTACTTAAGGACATCTGGGGCTCAAGGCAGACCGCTTGGAATGATGTATTGCTGGCTTGAGAACCATGCTCAATTCGATGACAAACTCAGCCACCATTTGTACAAGCCGTTATGTGGTGATCGCCGTGCAGCCCGCCGACTCCTGATCGAGATGGCGCAGGGTGGTTACTTGACAGTCGGACGGCTACTCGGGAAAGAACGGCCCCTCGCTGACGGAGAGCCTGATGAGAATGATTATTGTTTGTAATCACGTTCTGGTCTATGTTGGGCGGTATGTCTTGGATTACGCTGGTCAGGACTTCCAGGGTTTAAAGCAAGAGAGTGTGATGTCTATAGCGAGGGCTGCAACGATTCTAGGTCCTAGGTAGGAACGGCATGAGAGTGAGGGGGGGGGGGGGGGGGGGGGG
>CAUYUJ010020572.1:0-53067 GCA_963575745.1 Prorocentrum cordatum | reverse complement strand
GGGCATGCGGGCGCAGCGCTAGGGGGGGCGGGGGCGGCGCGCGAGCGAGTTGCGCGGCGCGCGTAGGGCAGCAAGGGGTGCGGTGCGTGCGGCAGGGGCAACGGGAACGATTGTTGGTTTGCAGTCGTCGGGGAAATGGTAGGAGGGGGCAGTTCTTTCGGTTTCGGAATGTTTTCGGCGTCATTAATAAGAACAAGCGCAGCTGCCAAAGGGTCGCGGGGATGGGCGCCCCGACGGCGGCCCCCCAACGCGGGGTTGCTGGGCCATGCATATTAGCTGCTGCATCGCCTACAGCTGTTTGCCCTCGCGGACAAACAGTATTTCGCGGAGGTCTACTTGGGTCTGTTCTGGATGCTCGCTCGGCGCGCGGGGCCGCGCCCCGAGGTCGGGGACGTCGCATGCGGCGTCATCGGCAGTGCAGCCTGATTGTTTCCCTCTCTGGCGAGGGGTACTTGCAGGCTCACGGGGGGGGTGGGGGGGGCTCGGCGGCGCGCGTTGCGCGTCATGGTCCAACTGCTTTTCACCATTGATTCCACAACGGCATTGATTGCGGCGCCGTCATCGGCGGCCGTTTGGCAGCGCGTGGCACCCGCGCCCATGCAGCCCGCCGCCCCCCCGCCGTTGTTGCGGGTGGCACGGGCGCGCAATGCCCACCGCGGATTCCATTGGTAATGCGTCGGTCGCGGGCGCTTGCGGTTCGATTGCGGGCGCGTTAGAGGGCGACGCGGCAACTGCCATGGCGGAGGCATTCGGGGCACGACCACGGACCGCGCGCAGTGCATCGGGCAGAGGAGTTTCGCGACGGTGACCTGCCTGACGCGCCCGAACACGTTGGAGGAGTTCCTTTTGCGACTGATCAAAGGCTGGCTTGCGCGCGCCGACAGCGGCGACGCTATCAGGGGCTGCCCCACCCCCCCCCGCACGGTCGCCGCCGCCGAGAATTGCGCGCCAGGTGGCTTGGTCCAAGAGCAGCGCGTGCAAGCGGTGGCGGGCGCGCGACGGTGTTCTGTCAGTACATCGACACCGCGTGCTTGCTCGGCGCCCAGGTTGGCTCGGTCCTGGGCACAACGCCGCTGCGCGTCGACAGCGCGAGCTGGGGGGCGACCGAGTCTGTGGCGGTGGCGAACCGCGCGCCATTGCTTTGGCGTCCCCCCCCCCCCTCCCCCCCCCCCCCCCCCCCCACCCCCACCCGCCCACCCACCCGCCCCCCTTCCCCGCCACCCCCCCATGCCAGCCATCAGCAATGCCCGCTGGAGGCAGCGCCTGTGTCGGTTTCGCAGCGAAGACCCCCCCCCTTCACCATTATTTGCGCGGCAGGTCGAACGCTGGCAGAGGTCGCCCAAGTCCTCCCCCAGCCGAGCCTTGTCGCCACGTCGCAGTTGCCGCGCGCAGCCAGGAAAACTCGAGCGGCGCGGCCTGGGCCCTCCCCCCATCAACCCAGCCCTTCCGCGCCCTCGAGCTGTCACGCTTGCGCCATTCATGGCGCGGCCGCCCGCCCTTGTAAGTGCGCGCGCCGCGCGCCCTTCCCGCGTCGAAGGCCAAGCATTTCGCCCGCGCCGAGCAGTCGACTCGACGCGGGTCCCGAGCGCGCGGCGCCTGCGCTCGCGTTCTTACCGCGTCGTAGCCAAGCTCCGCGCATTGGCAGCACGCCTCCCCCCCGTCCCCTCCCCCTCCTTCGAACCAGCGCACCCCCCATACTCTGCTCCCCCCCCCCCCCCCCCCCCCCCCACACACACACACACCCACACACCCAATCCCCCCTCACCCCGCCTGCCCGCCCACCCGCTGGCACTCCCCATGCCCCTCCGATCTCCTCCACGCACCCACCCACCCGCCCTCCCTTCCCCGCGCGCACCCACCCACCACACTATCACACCCCCACCTTCCCACCGAATCACCGTTTTCGGTTCCCGCATTCCGTCGGTGGCAGCAAATTCTCGACGCCTCGCGTATCCCCACCAGCCCATTCAGAAACGATCAGCAGGGGAGTTGGTGAATCAGGGGCGGCAGGACGCAGGCAGTCGCGCAGCCGTCTTCGAGACAACAAGGATCACGCATGGCATAGCTTCCCGCATTGAATATAAGATGGGCATCGGTGCAAGCTGCGATGGCTTCGATGAGGGGTGAGGGGTGCTTCGATGACTTGTAATGGCTGTTGCACTGATGTGTGTATTAAGCTCGCGTGCGTTCCGAAACTTGGAGGCATCTTGGGGCTCTCTTGGGGTTCTCTTGGGCCCCTCTTGGGGCATCTTGGGGTTCTTTTGTTGGTGCTCTCCTGAGGTTCTTTAGGGCGTGCTTGGGGCTTCTGGAACTCTTTTGGGGCGTCTTGGGGCCGTCTTGGGGCTCTTTTGGGGGGTACGTGGGCCTTCTTAGGGTTCTTTTGGGATGCCTGAGGTGCCTCCCGGGGCAGTCTTGGTCCTCATGGCTAAAGAAGGGGGGGGGGGGGGTCAATTCGCCCCCCACCCCCCACCCTCGGGGGAGCAAAAATATAGTATTGGGGCCCTCTTGGCCCGCTCTTGGGGCGCTGTTGGGGCCGCCTTGGGGCTCTCTTGGGCCCTCGTGGGGCTGTCTTTGGCAATCTTGGGGCCATCTTGAGGCCGCAAGGGCCCTTCGCAGGCGGACAAGCGAGAAGGCAACCACCATTAATTTCCCTTGGGTGTTTGACTGATTTTGGCTCCTTGGGGGGGGGGGCCCTTTGGCTTCGGAGGGCACTTGAAACCGTCTCGGTGCCTTATTGCGGCCTCTTGGGCGCGCGTCGGGTGTTATCTTGGCCCGTCTACCGCTATATTAGGCCATCTGGGAGGCCATCTTGCGCTCTCGGATGCCCTTTTGGAGCCATCTTGGACGCCGCTATGGGCCCGCCCCCCGCCCCTCCCCGCCCAAGCGCAGGGGCGGGGGGGGGGGGGGGGGGGGGGGGGGCAAACCCTCCGAGCAGGGAGCGGAGCGGCAGGAGGTTGGAACAGGAAACGCCCGAGACCACCTGCGCCCAGAGGGCAGGTTTTTTTTTTTTTTTTTTTTTTTTTTTTTTTTTTTTTTTTTTTTTTTTTTTTTTTTTTTTTTTTTTTTTTTTTTTTTTTTTTTTTTTTTTTTTTTTCGCGCGCGCCCGCCGTCGAAGCAACCGCGTCAATGGCGTAGATCCCACCAGCCCTCTGGGCGCAGGTGGTCTAAGGGCGTTTCCCTTTCCAACCTCGTGTCTTTCCCTGCTCGGGAGGTCGCCCCCCCCCCTCCCTTCCCCCCCCCCTCCGCGCTGGGACGGGAGGGGGGGTGGGGGTGGGGGAGCGGGCGCATAGCAGCGTCCAAGATGGCCCAATATGGCTCCAAGAGGGCATCCGAGAGCGCAAGATGGCCCCGAGATGGCCCAAGATAGCGGCAGGCGGGTCAGGATCGCCTCCGACACGCGTCCAGGAGGCTTCAAGACGGCCCCGAGACGGTTTCAAGTGCCATCCGAGGCCCCCAAGGACCCACCCACATTTTGTCTAAAACCTAAAGCAACTTAAGGCTGTTTGCCTTCTCGCGTTTTCGCTTCCGAAGGGCTCTTGAGGCCTCAAGATGGCCCCAAGATGGCACAATGCAGCCCCAAGAGGGGCCCAAAAGGGCCACACGACGGCCCCAAGAGCGCCCACGAGCGCTCCAAGAGCGGGCCAAGATAGTCCCAAGACTGCGTTTTTGAGGCTCCGAAGAGGGGGGGGGGGGGGCAAGAGTTGAGCCCCCCCCCCTCCTTTAGCCATAAGGACAAATACTGCCCCAAGGGGCCCCTCAGCCATCACAAAAGAGCCCCAAGGAGGCACCCAGACCCCCCACAGAGCCCCAAGACGCGCCAAAACTAGCCCCAAGACGCCCCGAGCATGCCCTAAGAGAACCTCAGGAGAGCCCCAAGAAAGAACACCAGGAGGCCCCAAAAAGGGCCCACATAATCCCAAGAGAGCCCCAAGATGCCTCCAAGTTTCGGAACGCACGCGAATTTAAGACACAAATCAGTGCAGCAGCCATTACGAGTCATCGAAACACCCTTCACCCCTCATCGGAGCACCATCGTAGCGCGCACTGGTTCATCTTAAACTTCAATGCGGGAAGCTATGTGTGACCCTTGTTTTGTCGAAGACGGCTGCGCGACTGCATGCGTCCTGCCGCCCTTGGTTCACCAACTCCCCTGCTGATCGTTTCTGGATGGGCTGGTGCGGATACGCGAATCGTCAATAATTTGAGTAAATCGTGCTGCTCAGCGAGGCACTCGCTACCATTATACAACAACGCCTTGGGCCGCACATTCTGTCAACGCCGCGGCATATAAGACTCCCGCGCCCGCGTTCAGGTGTCGCCGTTCTTTTCTCGTCAGCGCGTTGTGTTGCAGTGCCGTCGTTGTCTGCATTGTTATTTTACCACCTTCGACCGCACATTGCGATGGCGCGTCGCCGCGTGCCGCCCTTTTCAAACCAATCGCAACCTGCGCCCTGGCTGGCTAAAAACGTCAGTTCCCGATGGTTTGTCGTCCGCCGCGCGTTGTCCAGCGGAAACATGTTTTTTCCAATACAACGATCATGTTGTTGCAGTATTTGTTTTGGCGCGGCGAGGGGCGCCTTCGGTGATCATTGTTTTGGGCATGTCTGCGTGTGGCTGTATGTTTGTAGCCTAACACTGCACAAGGTTATCTGTGGTGAGAGGGAGGGGGGGCGCACGTTGCGCATATGTCGTTTGTTCGTTCGCTCAGCATTGCGAGCGTTGAAGTATACAACATGTGTGTCCGTATACGCGATGTAAGCTGTCATAGGTTTTCGGTTCCATGTGCCACCCATCCGCTTGCTCTCTTAGGGTTATATAAGTCCGAAGTCGCACGTTGAGCTCTCGGGTGCCTACGGGGGGGGGGGGGCAACGTAATGACAAGACAACAAAGACATGTGTATAGCATGCATGTATTACAATGTCCAACGTATTTGGTGTCGCGGTCTGGTGCTAAACTCTGTTTGGGGTCCACGTTGGTCAAATCCGCGGATGTTGTGCGGCGTGCGGCCTGGGCCGCGACTTGGAATGATCAGGGCTAGAACGACGGTTTCTTGTCGTCATGTTTGAGCCTCGTTGCTTGTCCTGGGCGTCGATTGGTCGAATGCCATGGCCTGTCCTGTTCCGCGGGGCTGTGTTCTGCTATGTTTGGGCTCGAATGCGTTCAGGGCCACCGCGTGGCCCTTCAGTGTGTCCCGATTTCCCAGCAGAAGTCAGGGTTCAGTGCTGCGCCAGCGGCGCTGCTGTCCGATGGCGGGGGCTAGCAAGTCTGCGGGTGCCGAGGGCAAGGCCCATCCGAGGGCCCGCGCTGGCCGCGGTGGCGGCGGCGGCGCTGGAGACGACGGCGGCGACGGAGGGGGCCGCCGCAAGAAGGGCAGGGCGTTGCGCACCTGCGGGTCTTGCGACGCTACTACGGAGGACATTCGGAATGTAAGCAGGGTCCTTTTGTGAAGGGGCGAAGCTTTCACGAAGTAAGGGGTGAGGAACGACGGTCGCAGGACAATGAGGATAAGGATTGGGGAGCGGCGGAGGGCAGACTAGGACTAGGAGGAGCTTCTGTTTTTCCGTCCCCAGCTCCAGTGAGGTTTCGGCAAGCCCACCCGACAGTCGGCGATGCATTGGCGATGCGGTTGTTGATGTAATCTGGGGCAATTGCCCACATCCGTTCTGCTCCCCCCATCTTTCGAACCCATGGGGTTCGGAAGCTGTGTCCTGATGCGTCGGCGTCTCTGGCATCTTTAGGGGACTGCGTTTCGAGTCTCACAAGCGGGGCCTTGCAGGATAAGAAGTTCACCGACGAAACCTACGAGATCGAGTCCGACGGGGGGACTGTGACGTTCTACGGCTGCGAGGCTTGCGTGGTTTGGTGTGCTGAGCATCTTCCTGGCGTCGACTTCGCGACGATCTGCCTGGACAAGAAGACCGACGCTGAATTTGCTGAGGAGCTCCAGTGCGGGATGAGCCGTGAGTCCTCCATGCATGGAGTATCGGCGGCGACAGCGTCAGGATCGGAGGCGTGATGTTCGAGGACTTCGTGGCGCCGAACCACCACCAGGTGATGATGGCGTGGGGCAAGACTGCTAAACAACTTAGGTTGAAACCATTGACGTGGAAGTCGAAGGCAGGCTCCATCACGGTCTACCCCATGAAGAAGAATGATGACACAAGCTGGATGAGGCTCAGGATGTTCTCAGAGATGACGAACTGCGCTTCGACCAATCGCCTTTCCGAGACCGACGGCGTCATGAAGGACCAGCACACGCGCGTCTTGGACGGCCTTTTGAAAGATGATGGGAATGAGAAGGCGCAGTATTCTACGTTTCGGCTCCCGTCCCTCGCGTGCATCAACGAGAGGTCTGCGCAGCTGGGGGGCAAAGTCTTGGCTTTGCAGCCAGACGGTTCGGGCAGCGCAGCGTCGTCAGGAGGTCGCTCGCCTGCGCCCGTCCAGCGAGCCGCGTCCTCCTACGACCTCACCTCGTCACCGATTTTGCCACTTGCGAGCCATCAGCCTGCGCTCATGGACGGTCGCGCTGGGGATGAAGACGATGATGGCATGGGTGAGGAAGATGACGATGGTCAGGACGACGGCTCAGTTCTGCGTGACGATTCACAGCCAGCTGGGCGCTTCGTGGTTCGCAGCCGCGAGCCATCCATGTCGCCACCTGCGGGGGGGCGCCCCAGAGGAAGTGGCAGCGGTAGGTTCTCGACGACCAAGCCCGCGGCTCCGATGAAGAAGACGCCATCCGACCCGAACTTGCAGAAGGGTACTCCCGAGTATTGGTTCGCACAGATCAGTCTCTCAGACTTGATGTGCGGCGGGAAGCCTGGGCAGGGGCCGTACCAGCTCGAGATGCTGCTCACCAAGGTCGCCGAGGGCAAGCGCCCGCAGATCAGGAAGTACATGGACCTCATCCAGAGGGCAAAGGACATCGCGAAGATAGAAGCGCTTGACATCGAGACGCTCGACGAGCACATGGAGAAACTGATTGCAGCGAATACCGAGGTGCCCGTCTCAGTGCAGTTCAACATCTTGAAGAAGAAGGCCGACGTATTGTGGAACAAGTGGGTTGTCGACATCAGCAATGAGGAGCCGCTCATCAGCTACCTTCAGATGTTCCGCCCGTGGGACCAGCAGGCACCTGTCTTTTTTTGGGGCGGGCGTGCCTTGCAAATCTCAACGTGCCTTTCTGCGCGGTCCTGGGGCCCAGCTCTGTGACCCGCCAGATCGCATCGATCGGGTCTTGGTTCGGACGTTGTTCGCATCAGCGGCAAGGCTGGATGCTTAGGAGGTTCGAGAGTGGCGTGGGTGGTGGTTCGGAGGAGGAGGGGAGGATGCATGATGTTGGACGGAGGGGGGGGGGGCAGTGCAACAGATGATTGCCTTGGATATCGATCCCTTGCCAGGCCCAGTCGCCCCCGTTCGCCCACCGCACGCCCACCCTCGCGAGCGTCGGCGCCACAGACGTGCAGAGGGCGGTCACTTTCATGGAAGAGCTCGTTGCGCACCGCATTATTCCTTTAGTTTTGGGCGACAAGCAGAAGGAAGCGTGCCTACTGGAGCTTGCGAACGTTGGCAAGGCGGTCCTCACGTTATCAGAGGAAGCACACATCGAGAACAATTGCGCCCAGAATCTCGTGGCAACGCTTCAGCTGTTCGACGTGTTCATTGCGCTGGCCTCCCAGACGATCGACGGTTCGGTCGGTGCCTCCACCTACGACGACATCCTCTCGCTCACTACTGGTGGTACTGACGCGTGGGGCCAGGTCGGCGCAGCCCTCGAGGAGTCACCGATGTGGAAGGAGCACATGGCGAGGATTTCGAAGCAGCACAAGTCCTACAAGGAGTTCGCCCCGAAGATTGCAAAGGACATGGCGGAGTGCGGCGCCATGCTGAGCGGCAAGATGGATGACTTTCCGACGGTGGCATCGTCGCTGTTGGGCCGCCTGCCAGCTTACGTCACGCGCCTGGGTTCCTTGGCCGTCGATGCGCTGGAGACCAAGCTGCTGACCGCCATTGTCACGAAGGCTCGTGGGTTAGACATCCCAGTGTCTGCCATTGCATTGGCGGGATCGCCAGGCACGCATTCATATCATTATGCAGTTTTCTCTAGAACCCATTATACATGCGTGCGTGCAGCGTAGCAACTAGAACTGTGTCGGCCGTGGCTTGATGATCCGTATGTTCATGCATGGTTATCTGAATATATGACGCTTCGCGTATCCTCACCAGCCCATACAACAACCAGACACTTGAAATTTGAGCGCCGATCATCGGCAGTCCCCCTCCTCCTCCTCCTTATCCTCCTCCTTCTCCTTCGCTGCCGTCTCTTGCTCCTGGTGACGTCTTGGAGATCTTGTGGAGCGTTTCGGTAGGCTCGCGGGCCTGGTGGGCGCGCGCGCGGCGCCCCGCGCGCCCGCGCGCGGGGCCCAATAGAAGGTGCCAGAACGTATATGTGGGGCCTTCTTGAAGGGCATCGATCAATGAATGGGGGTGGTCCAACGTGGCCTCCCCGCCCTGGGGCCCACAATAATCGCATCCTGGGCACCTCTTGGGACGCTCTTAGAGCGCCCTTGGGCGCCTCTGGGGTCTTTCCGAGGCTGTGGTGGGCCCCTCTTGGGGTCCTCTTGGGCTCTCTTGGGGCGCCGTTGAGGCCCCGAATTGCCATCGGAAGTGAAACAGCGATACGCCAAACACCATTGATTCGTGGTAGGCGTTTCAAGGACGTTGGCCTCTTCGGGGTCCCCTTGGGGAGGTGTTCGGTGCATTGGGGCCGTCTTGGAACGGCCCTGGTGCCTCTTAGGTTGTCTTCGGGACAGGTTTGAAAGAGTTTGCCTGGTCTCCAGAAATCTTGGAGGCCATCTCGGGTTCCCTGAGGCTCTCGCGGGGCCGTGCTGGGCCCTCCCGTGCGTTCTGTCCGATCGCCGCGCCCCTTGTCCAGGTCCAGGGGGGGGCGCGGGGGAGGGGCAAACCTCTCCCCGAATGGGAAGAAGCGTGTTGAACCATGAAGCTCCATAGACCACCCACGCACTAAAAAGGCTGCTGGGGCTCCCACATGTCTGTTGTATATCATGTGCGCACGTGTATTTATATATTTCAACGCCTTCGGCTAAGCCCGCCGCCGTGCCTGGGTTGCTGGAAGGATGTGTTGGCATGTGTCAGGTTTCCTCTTACGGCGCACCTCTCGGGAGACGTTGTCGGGTTGGGTGCGTTCGGGAACACGGTCGAACACCTTTGGGTTGCATTGGGCCTTTGCGGGGCGTTGCTTGGGGCGTCTCGGGTGCAGCTCGGTAGCTTCTCGAAGCAATGTTGGCGGCATCTTTGATGCAGGTGAGGGGTGCATGTGATTCCTTGGGGCTGCGGGATCGGAGTGGTTCAACGCTTCGGGCGTTTAGCTTAACTATTTGCCAGCGGTGGTCTGCGGTTCTCTGCGCCCGCAAACGTAGCGCTAGAGCCGCGCGGCTGCATTCGAGAACCCTCCCGCAGATTCTCACATAATGGGTTCCCGAACCCCGTGCAGATTTCTCAGGATTGAAGGGCGGGGCGTGCGAGGTGGTGGTCGGGCCTAAAAAAACGCACACTCTGTGCCCGCGGGTGCGCGCGATGTGCCACCTAGCCGTGGGTTGCGGCGATCCTCACTGGGCAGCGCTGGCGCAGGCGCAACTCAAGTACCCACAACGCGATCATTACGCCAATGTTTCAGCATCAAGCGACGCCCTTGGCGCGGCCACCCCCCTGGCGGCAATGCGTTACCGCTGGCGCAACGTATGGGCCGATGCGGTGCCAGCTGTTTGTGCCACGCGGTAGCGCGGCGTTTGCGTTGCGGCAGACACCGATGCCGCGCGCAACCGCCACCCTCGTGACCAAGGAACAGAGCACCGCGAAAAGACCGACCGCCAGAAACATAGGACCAGCGGTCGCGACGCGATTCGCTCTCCTCAGGCCGCGCCAACATCATATATATTTTTAGTAGGCCACATACCGCGCCGAGAACAGCGGCGGTGCCAGAGCAACCACAGGTCGGCGTTGTGCAATTTGGGCGGTGGCTCGCTGGCGCGGTGTAGGACGGTTGGGGGGGGCGCGCGGTGCGGGCATGCGGGTAGGGCCCGAAAGTGGCCGCAATCCAAAACGTGACGGCGAACCAATCGGGTAAGGTTGAGACAACCGTGGCATGTGCATAGCCAGCGAAACCAACAACTGGTTTCCGAGCCAATGCCCATATGGCGAACGAATGTGTCATTGGAGCCGTCGCGTTTTGCGCGTGGGTCGCGCGAGGATGGCGCGTTGTCAAGGGCCGCGCGTTGGCTTGCGCTTGCGTGCGAAGCGGGCGGGTTCCAGATTCGAACGTCGGCTGCTTTGTGGTAGGGGGCGCCTGGCCCGTCGGCAAGCGGGCGCAGGTGTGCGTGGCGGCTGCGGTGGCACGATAGCCATTGTTGGGCAACGGGCTGCATTGGAGACTTGGGGCAAGCGGGTTGGCGAGCGTGTGCAGTGTGGTGAGCGCGCGCAGGGTTGTCGTTGGGCGAGCGCGAAGGCGGGCGGGCGGGCGCGTAATGCGCGCGATTCGCGGGCGGCATGCGCCCGTGCCGCGCCAATGCGCATTGCGCGGATGGGCCGCGTAGGCACAGGGTGAGCGCGGGCGGGGCGCGCGCAGTTCGGATGGAGCGTTCGAGGGAGCATGTAGGCTCGCGCGGCGCAGGCGCGAGCGCGTGGTGGTGGGCGGAGGGGAGCGCGCGGGGGGTGTGCATCGCGTGCCCGCGACGGCATGGTGTAAAGTTATGGCGTCGTGGTTTGGTACGGAACTGGGCCGAGCGCCACTTGGGCCCACGAACACTTGCGTACAGCTGTTGGGACACGGTTGTTTCCCATGGTTGCTTTTGTGGGCGTTGCCCGCGACTGGCCACGAACGCATTTGGATTTCTTTTGGGCAATGTCGCAACGAGCGCCCGATGAGGCCCCGAGCGGCAGCACGTTTGAAAGTTCATCGCGCGGCGCCGCGCATGCGCGACTTCCTGTGGTACCCTGGCGCGTTTGCCCTGTCGGGCTGCGCCGAGGCTGCGTCGCATGCTTGCCAGCATGTTAGAGTATTGCATCAGGGCCGCGATAGGACCAGCGACCGCCATGCTGTTACAGTCGGTTGTTATGTGGTCAGCGCTCTGGCTTCGGGCGGCTACGTCGCGCGCAGCCCGCGAGTTCTCCGCGCTGCGCGGCTTCGCGGAGGCCGCGACAGGGTTCCCAACGTTCACGGGCGCCGTCGACACACCAAACCCATGGCGCGTGGGCACTCGCGCCGCCGTGCTTCAAGAACGCCGCGCTGTCGCGAACAAGCGGTGGCGTTTCCGTTCACAGTGCAAGGCGCCTTTTGCGCCTTTTCCACGCGCCGCGGCACCATGTTGCGCGCCGCCGACTTGCGCTCAAATGGGCGGCTTTCGTTTTCACATTAGCGCGGCTTGCCTCCGCGCCCATCGAGCGCGCCGCGCGGCCGAGTTGCCTTTGCAATTCAGCGCCACGCCGACGCAATAATTGCGGCCCGCGGCCGAGGGCGCTGCAGCGCTTGCTCTCCCGCCCTCATGCGATGCAAGGCGCGCGCAAGGCGGATCGGTCGGGCATGGGGCTGCCGCCCATCTCAACACCGCGCAATGGGCAAGCCAGGTTGGCCGCGGCCCGCGCGCAGATTGTCCTGGATCGGTTTGGCCTTCGTCCTCTCATAAACAGCGCCTCCAGCGGCGTCCGCACTTGGCTTGCCCGCGGGCGGGCCGCCGCGGGGAAGGCGACGATGTCGCGCGTCGTCCCTTGTCTTGCGCAGCCTGCCCGCAATGTATGCTGGCCAGTATACGCGCATATGGTTTAGTAAGACAGGCACAGCGCAGGCGCATGTTCCAGCCAGTTGGTCGCAGGCTCACTTGAACGCGGGCGCGCCCGCGGCGGCTGAGATTTGCGAGAAGATGGCGGCGGGGCCGTGGGCGGCGCATATCTCCAAAGTCGGTTCCGACCGCCGTGCTGTCCATGCCCAGCAGAACAGCGCCCCGCGCAAAATGAACGCGACGCTTGGCGACGGTGACCGCGGCATGGGTGGCAGGGGCGGGGCTGGGCGTCGTTTCGAACGTTCGCTGTTGAAAGCGCAAAGGTTGCGGAATGAACCCCCGCTGCTAGCATTGCCTGCTAAAACCCAGGGCGTCGCGCGCGATGGTCGCGATGCCGTCGGCGCTGCAAGGCAAGATCTCAGGCCGCCCAACGCGCGCGCCATTTAGCCCCGCGCGTTCTCGTCTGCACTCGCCATGCCCTGGCGAGGTTGCCGTTCGAACGGGCTGGCGGCGGCGCATCCGCCAGCGTGCTGTCATGCATGCCTGCAAGCAAGCGGAAACTTCGGGGCAATTGCGCGCGCTGGTGCGCCGCGCCACCCTGCGCGTGCAATTTGCAACGTTGTCGGGGCGCGCCGCCGAGTGGCATCGACGGCCGCGCGCCCCGCGCTTGCGGCGCAGTTAGCGCTCGCGCCCCGACGGCCGACGGCCGAGCGGGCGGAGGCAATTGTGAACCCCCCAGTGCGCCGCCAGGTCAGCGTTCAAACGTTGCGCCGCGCGTGCGGGCGGGCGGTGCAGCACAATCAAGTGCTGAATCCGCATGCGCCGCTTAGCCGCGGGCAAGCGCCTTCGCCCTGCACCTCAGGCCCCATGGTTGGTTACTTGGTCTGTCGGCGCGGAATGCACCCGCAGTTGCGGAAGTCGCGGCGCGGCGGCCCGACCTTGCGCAGATTGCGCCACCGCGGCGCCGCCGCTAGAGAACCGACCCATCTCCATCGCGAGGGGTCGCGCCCTCGGCGGGCGCATGCATGTCGCGCGCATCGTGCCCCGATGGGCTGGCGGTTTGTGCGCGAATGGATGCCGCGCAGTTTGGCGCCATGGCGTGGCGGCGAACTTTGCAAGGTGGCGCGCGGTGGTTCACATCGGCTGCTGCGTTGGCCGACGCTTGCCGCCTCTACGTCGATGGCGTCAGAGCCCTCGGGTCGATCCGTCGGCGACGCGATGGCAGCGACGCGCGCGCCTTGCTCAGCCCCCTCAAGGCGCCTGCGTGGCGGACCTGGGGAATGGGGTTGGCGGGCGGGGGCGGGGGGTGGGGGCGTGGGGGTGCGCGAGGTGATGGCAGCAATCGCGTGGTGGCATCGGCGTCCGCCCAAGCCGCTGGCTTGGTTTCTCATGGCCCTCGCAGCCGATGGTCGGGTAGTCGTGCCAGCTGGCCGCCTCGCACTTGCGCGCCCCGCCCATGGGTCGACGTTTGCGTTCGCGCCCCTCTGCGCTCGATAAAATGGCAGATTTAGCGCGCGCCCGCGCGGTCGGCGAACAGATGGCAGCTGCGCGTTGCGCACTGCCACGTTCGCATGCAACGCGCTCCGTCGTTCGGCATGGCGGAGAGCTGCAGGACGTTGCCTATCATGGGCGTCTGCGTTCGCTCCCAGCCCTCCCCCGCCGCCCGCCGAGGGGGCCGACGATCGGGCGCAATTGCGGCAGCGCTGCGCGGTGGCGCCGCGTGCCCGCGCGCCGCAGCACCAGGCCTCGTAAATGCTTTCGGCCCAGTCGCCATTGCATGTTGCCGCGGCTGGATCAGATAGCGGTGGATTGCCTTATGGCGCGGCCGCAGCCTTCCACCGCAAATCAATCCCCGATTGGTTTGCCTGATCTGTGGCCAGACGCCGCTGCGCGCGTTCACGGGCTGCCGTTTCGCAGTGGCCACAGTGCAGCTAAGTCAAGTGCCAGTTGTCATGGCTGGCGCCCTCGGTCACCCCAGCTAGTCGACAACGCCTCTCCCGTTGCAGCAACTCTCTGCCCGCGGCATGCGGCGCCGCGTAGCAATTCGCGGTCGCCAACCTGGCTTTGCCCGCGTGGAGCTTGGCTCGGGCTTTGGCCCGATCCACGCCGTGGCACTGGCGTCGCGCGTTGAATGGCGCTGGCACGCTTGCTGGGCAAATCCCGTTGCCGCGGTGCTTTGCGGGCGGCTTCAACGCCACGCCGAGAATATAGCCTCGCCGCGCCTTGCGCGGATCTCTCGCGCGAGCCGCTCGTAGCTGAATGCGAGCACGCAACCCGCGCGCGAAATTTCGGTTCCAACCCACCGCGCCATAACAGAAACGCGCGCAGCCGCGCGCCCTCTCGGATCTGCAGCAAAACCGTGCCGCAGGCCGCGTCGTGCTGTCGCGCCGCGCCGAGTGCCCCATGAAACGCAGCGCCGTGAGCTATCTGCCAAGGGGGCCGTGTCGCGACGTGCTGCTGGCGCCGCGACGTGGGCGCCGCGCGCGTCATATACTGATGGGTTGCCCGAGGCGTGGTGTTGATGCTCTCTGCGACGCGTGCACTAGTGTGGTGCCGACGTCGCGCGGGCGTTTCGAACGGCGCGCCCTTGGCGCATTGCCGCGCGCGCGCGTCCGACGCAATGTCCTGGGGGTGCCACATGGCGCACGCCGCAGATGCCGCGCGGTGGGCGTTATGAGCATTTGGGTGCCTCATCCATTCTGTGCGGCGGACCTTCGGTTGCAAGTCGCAGCGCTAGGAACCGTTTTTTTATGGTTCTTCTTTCCCCGCGCCGCCATTAACTAATTTGTTGTTCAGTATCGCACCCTTCCTCCTTAACTTGTTTCGGGGCCTGTTTTTTTTTGTGCTTCGACCAAAACCATGCGAGGACAGCTTTACATGGATAACGATGAAGAGCACCGAGATGACAATGGTTACGTTGCGCCTCCCCCGCACATTTTGGCACCTGGATCATCGACACCGTGGCCCCACATGGGCCCTGGCACACTGCCTCGGTGGCAGGGTTCGCACGGCGCCCTCGCGCAATTGTGCATGCCCTTCGCCAGAAACCTTTTGCAGCAAAACGCCCCACTAATCTTCTCAATGAGAATATTCGCATATCGTTCCCCCGCGTATTATGGTACGCATCATAGCGGGGGTCGGGGACCTGCAAGGAATACATCCGAAACCCCACCTGTTATGTTCGCATGGCGTCCCCTTGGCAATTTCGGCGCGTCCCTCATAGGATCGTGACCTCTTAAGCCAAAAGGAATTGAACCGAAAGCCGTCGCGGCTAAGTTAGCGCGCCCGCCCCCCCGCTGTCATGCCAGTGCGCCCCTCACTAAGATCGTGGCCCCTCAGGGATGTCGCGCGAAGGCTTTAGCGGCAGGGGTCGCATTGCCCCCTCCCCCTCGCCTGTTTGGGCACGCCCCGCGCGAACAGCTTGAGCGCGAAAGGGGGCCCACCGAAGGCTCAGTGACCAGAGGATTCCTGACGTTGTTCGTATGCGTTAGGTCCACATGTGCGGATTCGCTTTGCTGGATATTCATGAATAGGGTTCTTCGCCATGCCTCCTCCTCCTTCCCTCCTCCTCCCCTCCTTGCTATCCTCCGTCCTCCGTGGTTGGCGGGGGCCCGTGCAGGGCTGCGTTGCCAACGGGGGCGGTGGTGGCCAATCTTATTACATTGGGGCCCCGCAAAACCTGCCACCGATTTGGCGATGCCCCGTTTTGGGCCTACCATTTGTTTTGAAGAGTCGGGACCAGTGTAGCTGGGTCCTGGCGCCCGTTCCGGCCTCCGAGACTCAGCACCTCTTGGATCGGAACTTCGAGGGCGACGCGGCCACTGACGACGGCCGCTACCTGATGCTGACCACTTCCGCCAAGGAGGTCTTGGAGGAAGCGAACAGGGTCTGCAGGGCCGACGATGCCATTTATCGGGCGCTCGAGGCGGTGAAGGTCAAGATTTCCAACGCCAACGCTGCGCACAGGGTGCAGTCGCTGGTGGCCTCGTTGAATGCGTTCAGTGAGGGCGGCAGCATTTCCAAGTTGAACTCGGACCTCAAGAACTTCAAGGTGATGAGTTTCGGAGAGCAGCCCCTGGAGTCCCTCACCAACGCTGTGAAGTTAGCTTGGGGTGTACTCGTGCTGAGCGGTCCCATTCAGAACATCGACGTGGACGGCGGCACCCATGAAGATTCCCTCTGCGTGCTCGGCAAGCTTGCGGGTTACTTCGGCGATGGCCTGACGACGAGCGACGTGAACACGTTCATTCACAGAGCCCACGAGCTAAAGATTTCACTGAACAACTTCGTAGGAGCAGCTGATGTGGCCGACGTCGAGGAGATGTGCAAGCAGGACGGGAACGAGAAGAAGTGGAGGCTGCTCAACAAGGCTCAGCAGGAGTGCAAGGCGCTCTTTGTGGCCCATCCGTCGCAGAACGTGGAGCTCATGAACAAGGGCGTCGGGGAAGAGTTCTTGAGCTCGTACGGGCAGCTGATGGACCAGGTGGAGAACTTGCGTACGGACGTGCGCATCTTCAAGGTGCAGGAGAAGAAGTTCGCGGTGGTCACCGCGTTGCACGTCTTCGAGACGTCGGTGTCCCAGGAGGTCGGCTGGCAGCAGTGGCACGCGAACGTGCTGCCTGACGACAGCGTCGACACCCTGCGCGAGAAGACGACGGAGTTCATCAAGATCAACGTGGACATGCTCTACCCGCAGCTCGAAGTTGTGAAGGAGGCCGCGTGGAGATGAGACGACGAGGGAGGATGGGGAAGGAGAACCATAGGGGGGAGGATCAGGATCAGGACGAGGATCGTGAGAGGCGGAGGCAGGGGGCAGGAGGTAGCACCCCGCCCCCTGCCCAGCATGATCCTCATTACATAGCCTGATCCTCATCCTCCTTCCCCTGATGGTCCCCCCCCCTTCCCATCGTCTCCCGTCTCCCTCACAGGCCCTCAAGGGCTACGCAGACATCGTGGAGCAGTTCCAGGCCACGCCCGACGAGGAGTGGCTCAAGGAGAGCAGGGCCACGATGCTGAAGTCAGCAGCGGCGGTGGCCACGTCGGAGGTCTTGCGCTGGGTTCTCGATGGCAAGACCGCGTCGAACAAAGTGCTGCTGCGCTCGAAGTGCCAGGCGCCGCAGAAGGTGCTTCGTGACTTCTCGGTCCCGAGCGTGCTCGTGCACGCGGCGGTGCAGCAGGTGCTCAAGCAGGTGATGACCCTGCAGTATGTGCCCCACGAGGGTTAGGGTGAGGCCACCTGCCAGTGCTCGCCGCCGCGTTTTTTTTTTTTTTTCGGCCTCCGAGTGTCTTAGCATGAGGACCCCAGGGGCCCAGGAACCCAGGATCCAGGAGCTTAAAAAAAAAAACAAGAAAAAATCCAGGAGGCCGAAATCCACGTGCGAGAGCCCAGCAGCCTGCTGGGGCGAAGGTCCAGGAAGGTTGGCTGGCCGCCTCTTGAGAAACTCGATGGGGTGATGATCCATCGAGGCGCTGGCCCCGTGGACGCAGGAGGTGGCTGGTCGGCGCTGCCACTCAGACTGCACATGATACCAGGCCCTCGGAATGCCCAAGACCCAGAGCTTCAAGATAGGCCCTAGAAGGCCCAGAGCTTCAAAATAGGCCCTAGAAGGGCTTCGACGGGTGGCAGCGGCGGCTCGGCGACATGAGTTTTTTTTTTCTTGGGCGGGGAGGTCCGCCCCGTCCAAGGGAGGGCGACCGCTGCCCCCCGAGAGGGCAGCTGGTGCTGCTGCCCTCCGCGCGCTGGCCGCGCTCAGGGCGGAGGAGCCCGCGCGGCGCAGGAGTCAGACACATTCCCTCCTGATGCCGTTCCTCGCCCTTCCGATTTGTCCCTCTCAGTTGTTGGTGCTCCTCGTTCACTTGCTTGCCTTAGTCGTCCTTTGTCCTTTTGCCTCCTGGTTGTTTTTCCATGGCGTTCCCAACCTTGACCGCTGCCCCTTCTGCCTCCTTGTGTTCGCTCCCAACTCGGACCGTCCCTCTTCCCTCACTTTCCCCCCTCCCCTCCCTCCTCCCCTCCCCTCCCCCCTCCTCCTCCGCCTTCCCCTTCCCCTTCCCCCCTGCCCTCGGTAAGCGCATGTGTCGTGAGAGCAGTATGTTAGGAGGTCATCCGTACCAACATGCATAACACGAAGAATCAAGATAGCAAACAAACAGCTTTGAACACGCTTTTTTAAAGGCTTTCACACACATAGCTTACATAGCCTTTTGGGAGCCTTTCAGAAGCCTTTTCTGGATTTCGTGGTTTCAAGAGTCTAGCGGACCTGCGCATCCTAACTGTAGGGGACAGGCCCGACATAAGGCTATTTCTGGAACATGTTTTTCATTTCCCTCCAAAGTCCGCCTGCGGGGGGGCAGGGCATGCCCGACCGAAGTGAAAAGAGGTACAGCCAAAAAGGATAGCAAGGATGGGCAATTTTGCGAAGGGTTTCCCCCTTTCATCCCCACTTTCGTTGGCCGCGCCCCGCTCGAGAGGCTTCGGAACGACCTTCCACGGCCCTTGCATCCTTATCGTGCGTCCTCATGATACGGGTTAACTGTTGGCGTCCAGGGGGCCTGAAGACGGACAGATCAAGTCACAGACTCACGAAAACCTTTTCCGAAGAGGCGCGCATCGATGTGATGAGCAGCTGCGCCCTATCATACAAGTGCAGGCGCCGTCCTTAGGTCCCTCCGGGTCCTTTGCATGGAGTGTTGTAATATTCTTTCAGGGGCCACAGAGGACCCGGAGGGGCCTGACGACACTCCACTTCGTACACCGGGCCACGGTTGCGGATAATGGTAAGGTCGTATGTTTTTGCATGTCGTCAGATGTCACCAGAGGTTTTCAGCAGGCCGTTTCATGTTTTTGAAGGTTTTCGGCGGTTCGCGGAGGTTTGTGGAGGTGTGCAGAAGGATGAGGATGATTGGGGCGGAGGGTGAGGAGAATGACGAGATGATGTAGGAAGAGGACGATGACGGGGGGGATAAGGCAGGCGGAGGAGAGGAAACACAAAAAGGAGGAGGAGTCCCGCTTTGCAGCTGGCGGAGCCCAGGTCTGCCACGGCGGCGAGCTCTACGAGTACGTTGCGGACCGCGTGACGCGAGGAGCGACGTGGGAGCGGTGACGATGACGACGACGACGACGACGACGACGACGACGACGACGACGATGGGGACGATGAGGACGACGCGTGACGTAAGGACGACGACGACGCGGACCACGACGACGTGTCCAGCCCGCTCGCCCGACCGACTCGCCCACGGCGACGACGTGTCCCGCGCGTCCGCCCACCACACCGACTCGTCCACGACGAATGCGCCGACGACGGCGACGGCGACGACGACGGCGACGGCGACGGCGACGCCGACGCCGACGCAGACGCCGACGCAGACGCCGACGCAGACGCCGCCGCCGTCGCCGTCGCCGTCGCTGTCGCCGACGCCGACGCCGATACTGGTGCCGACGCCGGTGCCGACGCCGACGCCGACGCCGGTGCCGACGCCGACGCCAGTGCCGACGCCGACGCCGACGTCGACGCCTACGCCGACGCCGACGCCGACGCCGACGACGATGCCGACGCCGATGCCGGTGCCGACGCCGGCGCCGACGCCGACGCCGACGCCGACGCTAACGCCGACGCCCGACGCCGACGATGCCGACGCCGACGCCGCGGCCGACGCAGCGGCGCGGCGGACGCCGACGCCGGACGCCGACGCCGACGCCGACGCCGACGCCGCCGCCGACGCCGACGCCGACGCTGACCACGACGCAGACGCCGACGCAGACGCCGCCGCCGTCGCCGTCGCCGTCGCCGACGCCGACGCCGATGCTGGTGCCGACGCTGGTGCCAACGCCGACGCCGACGCTGACGCCGACGACGCCGACGCCGCCGACGCCTACGCCGACGCCGACGCGACGCCGACGACGCCGACGCCGATGCCGGTGCCGACGCCGGTGCCGACGCCGACGCCGATGCCTACGCCGACGCCGACGCCGACGCCGACGACGATGCCGACGCCGACGCCGCGGCCGTCGCAGCGGCCGCGGCCGACGCGGACGCCGACGCCGACGCAGACGCCGACGCAGACGCCGACGCAGACGCCGCCGCCGTCGCCGTCGCCGTCGCCGTCGCCGGTTCTTGTGCCGACGCCGGTGCCGACGCCGACGCCGACGCCGACGCCGACGCCGACGCCGACGCCGACGCCGATGCCTACGCCGACGCCGACGCGGACGCCGACGACGACGCCGACGCTGATTCCGGTGCCGACGCCGACGCCGACGCCGACGCCGACGCCGATGCCTACGCCGACGCCGACGCCGACGCCGACGACGATGCCGACGCCGACGCCGACGCAGACGCTGACGACGACGCTGACGACGACGACGACGCCGACGCCCACGCCGACGCCGACGACGACGACGACAGTGGGTGGTTCGAACCAGTTGTGCGAGTGATCCTGGCAACGGGTGCACATCCCGGCAAATTGGTTTCGGTTTTGCAATGGTTAGATTAGAAGCAGTTTCAGGCATTCCCCTCCCATTTATACTGTGATCGCTATTATGGTTTTGATTAGAGCGTTCACCACTGTCTTTTGTGACATTTTAGTCTTGGCTAATACGTGTTTTGCTAGTAGTAAATTGGCTTGACCACTTGTATGATTTTTGGCAAGCGAGATCGCTTCCATCAATAAACTGCTGTAACCAAGGAACGTACCCAAGTCAACGAAATGGGAATCACCATCGGCCAAACTCAACCAAACGAAGCAGTCATATCAATACAGCTACGTACTCAAACCAGCGAGAAGGCTTCGCTCAACAAATGGCTTCGGCAGTCGGTCTGAGGCTGGTAGAATCGCATCGTCATACTCAACACAGCTACCCGTGCCAACGATCACGTCCTCTCAACAGTGATGCTCTGACCGTCGGTCTGCCCAGGCGACACAGCAATCACGGATGCACCCTCCCAGTGGCAATCTTCTGGCCACTGTTTTGATTCGAGCTTGCACGAAGCCTCTCGGGCCTGTACACCTGCTCCAACCGACGGGAGGCACTCCGCTCAACGACATGACTCTGACCAGCTGCCCGACTTAACGATTGAATCTGCATGTAGATGCATCATCGCAGCACGTGCCTCTCCAGAACTTGCCATGTTTATCCCCCCGAGCACGAGACGATCCAAGGCAACCTGGCAAGTCCCAGTGACAACGTTTGATTACACGAAGTGGTTCGGATCTTGGCTTCGATCGGACCTGGTACAACATGTGACCTGACACAGCTAATCATTAGCCTATACAACGATGCATACTGCCAAACGGAATGATTGTGACCGTCTTCCTGACATTAACGACAGAACACCTTCGAACCAACACAGCTACACAGCTACCTTTTTTTGTCAACGGCTGAACACTGACCGCTCTGACCCCTGTTCGCACATACATTGGCAGAGCACCACAAGTCATCAAGCGACAACACATCACTCAAACTTGTTACCACTCACTCCATGACTCCAAACCTCGAAATCTCTCGAACCAACGACATATACATACGTGCGCTGACTCGTGTGTCCTATCGATAAGAAAAGATGTAATATTCTTCCTGATCCTCTTCCTCCTCCTCGTCCCCGTCGATGTGCTTTTCGTTTCGTCGTTCTCTCTCTCTACCGTCGTCCTCGCGGTTGTCGTGATCCGTCGGCGTTGTCGTTGTCTTCGTCGTGGTCGTCGTCTCTTCGTCGTCGTGGTCGTCGTCGCATCGTCGTCGTCGTCGTCGTCGTCGTCGTCCTCTCGGGCACCCGCGAGGTCAGTGATTCGCTCGGCCCCCATAGGCGCTTCTCAGAGGCGTTTCGCAGGGCCTTTTCAAAGGCTTCTGAGCTCGTCGAAAGCTTCTCGGAGCCTTCTCAGAGCCTTCGCAGATGCTTTTCAAAGGCTTGACGGAGTCCTCTCAGAGCCTTCTCAGAGGCTCTTGGAGCGAAGCCTCTTCATAGCTTCGAAGAAGGTCTGAAGAAGCCTCTTCAGAATGTCTACCCGGCCCCTTCAGACCTTTTACTGAGTAGGACTTTCAGCCCAGATTGTTCCCGATTCGGCTGGGATGACCCACTCAGCCGGGATCGGTACTAGTTCGCCAGGATTGGTTCTGGTATCAGTTCGAACGCCCCTTTTGACTCTCGCTCGCGGGGGGGGGGGGGCAGGGGGTGGTGCGTTGGCTGGGGGGGGGGGGAGGTGGTCCTGGTTCCGGAGAAGAGGGGTGTGTGTGGAATTGTTTGGGCAGGGGGGATCCAAGTATCAGATTTTCGATCCGACGTTGCGAAACAAATGCAACATCGTCTACAGTCACGATCTGAGCCCTCGACCCCATCTTTCTGCGCCATACTTCCAGCCGGATCGATCTGTGAAGGTCCTAGGGCCCGCAACCAGGCGAAAATGCCTGGTGCGAAAATCATTTCATTTCCCGGATCTCAGGGGAGGGGTCGGGATTTTGGGGGCAGCCACAATTTCCCCATTGTTGACGCCCACGGCGGCGACGACGCCGACGACGATGACGACGACGAAGACGGCGACGACGACGCCGACGACGACGAAGGCGACGACGACGATGACGACGACGACGCCGCCGACGACGACGATGCGCCGACGATTACAACGACGCCGACGACGACGACGCGTGCCCAGAGGTCGCCCCCTACGAAGCGTGTAAAAGCAGCCGCTCTCTCTCGGAGACCTGGCGGCGCGACGGATGCGCGACCACTTGCGAGCCCTGACTTTGCGGGTCGAATCGCCGCCGGGGAAGCGAACACCCGCGCCGGGGCTCATGTGGCTGCAGAGACATCCCTCAGACTCGGAACCCCGGCCGCTTTTTGCAGAAGTCTGGGCTGCAGGGAATGGTGTCCATATGAGCGACGCAGAAACATGGGTAGGGGGCCACATGCGAACCCGACCCCCACCCCCCACGATTTCTGGAGGGAGGGTGGGGTTCACTTCGTTCGGCAGCTCCCGAGCGAAGTGAACCTCACCCTCCCCCTCAGAAATCGTGGGGGGTAGGGGTAGGGTTCGCATGTGGCCCCCTAATGGGTTCGATTATGCTGACATTCGCGCGCAGGCTTCCCGCGTCAGGTGGCGCGTGAGCGCCCAAGTTCCCAATGTAGGCGTGCCACGCTGGCGGCCCGCGTGAGCCGCCGCGTAAGGTCGCTGTTCGGCGACTACGAAGGGTATGGCTCACCAGGGTGTAGTCCGTCTGCGATCGGCGCCGTTGGGGCCTGATGAGGGCACGACACGGTCCTCGTCGGGCCTCCTCGGGGTGCGGCGGAGCGCTCTGTAGAGGTTCCCGCCCGTCCCCCAGGGTGCCCCCCAGGGTGCCGGTTGCAAGCCACACCCTTTGCAAGCCTCACCTTTCGGAATCGCCGAGCTATGCCATCTCGAGTGCAGTGGAAAGTCATGCCAAGAAGCAACCCTGCTTGCCTCCAGGGTGCCCTGGGTTTTTTGGGTTTCGATGGTTTTGCGATGGAAATCCTGACGTTCCCACACCAAACATCAATGGGCACCCTGGGGTCTCAGGGTTGGGTTTCTCGTGCAGGGTTTCTTGTGGTCGAGCTCCTACTGCAGGTCCCGTGTCTTTTCGTCGCCCAACTGCCAGAGTGGCCGTGCTCGGAGCGGGGCTCCGAGGGGGCCGTGGATCCCCCCCCCCCGGGGGAGCGGCCCCCCGCAGCAGATGCGCGCGCGCCCCGCGGGGCCACACCTGCGATGCGATCCGGCTCGATGGCGATCTCGGGCCCCCGGCGGGTTCTCGGCATCGCTCGTTTCCACTCCGAGACCGCTGCCCTTCCCTCGTTTTCGTCTTTCTGGTCGGGCGATCGCAAGCATGGGCCCAGGGGGGCGTGGATTGGCGACGGGCCCCGCTTCCATGGGAAGTCGCGGATTTCCGCCGCCGAGCGAGGCGGCAGCGGCCGCACTCTGGGGAGGTGCCAATTCGTGCTGGCGCGCCTCCGATCTGGGCCTCCGGGGAGGCCCTCGTCGTCGCGGCTGGACTCGCCTCGGAATTCTGGTGCGAGCGCACCCTGGGAGAGGTCCGGGCAGCAGCTGTCGGGATCTTTCGAGCTCCCCCGCCGAGGGGGGGTGGGACAGTTGCGGGTTCGGGTGCTTCCCGCCGCTCCTCGGCGTGTTTCCAGCCTCGGGACGCTTTCCGGCAGCTGCGCCTCGCCGAGAGCGCTCCCGAGGTGCCCGGATCGCTCCGAGCGGCCGCCGGAGACTCGAATTGTGACCTGAGAGCCGAGTGACCCTGCAGGATCCATTTCGATCTGGCCGATCTGATTTGATATTCGCCGCCCTGCCAGCCCAGGACCTTGGGCGGCGATTGTTCGGCGGGCGCGCATGAGGCCGTCACGTGCGACGCCTCGTGCCCCGAGGCTTTTCGGGGAGCCTCAACGACACGTGGCGCTTGTCTGCGTCGTGCCCCAGGGGGGGTTCTCTCCTCGGTTTCGTCGCTGGCGGTCTCTCGGGCCACTCTTGTGGCTCGCTTTGGGCTCGCCTGGGCCGTGTTTCCTGGGCTGTTCGAGGCCTGTCTTGGGCTGTTCTGAGGGCGCTTCTCTTGGGCCGTTTTGAGGCCTTCTTGGGTCAAGTCGGGCTTGTCCCTCTACAGGAGGCATGTTCAACAGTGGTCAAAAAAGTTGTCAGGGGACGATTTTGTCGACTATTTCTGAGCATGTTTGGATCATTTTCGGGGTATTTTTTTCATTTTTCCCCCAAAATCCCCCTGTAGGGGGACAGGCCCGACCTAATTCTTGGGCCGTCTTGGAGCTCGCTTGGGCCGTCTTGGGGCTCTCTTGGCCGTCTGGCGGATCGTGCCGCCGTCTTGGGGCCGTCTGTTGCCGTCGAGGGGCTCTTTAAGACCTTCTTGGGTCCCTCAAGAGGCCCTCTTGAGCCAGCTTGGGGCCTCTTCATCGTCGTCGTGGTCGTCGTTTTCCTCCTCCTCCTCCTCCTCCTCCTCCTCCTTCTTGGGGCTGTTTTGGGCTGTCTCGGGGGACGGGGCGTCTGGGGGCCATTTTGGAGGCATCTGGGGCCGTCTGAAGGTGCAGGAAGCCCGAAAAGGCAAGACGCCCAGATCTTTGAAGCCGAAGGGATCCATGCTCTTGGCCTCTTCGGGTCCTGCTGGGAGGAGGAGGAGGAGGAGGAGGAGGAGGAGGAGGAGGAGGAGGAGGAGGAGGAGGAGGAGGAGGAGGAGGAGGAGGAGGAGGAGGAGGAGGAGGAGGAGGAGGAGGAGGAGGAGGCCCTCTTGGGCAGTCTTGGGGGCCTCTTGGATCATCGTGCCGGCCTCGGCTGCCTGCCGCGGTCGTCTTGGAAGCTCGGGAGTGCGGACCTCCTCCTCCTCCTCCTCTTCCTTCTCCTGCCTCCTCCTCCTCCTCCTTCCCCTCCTCCTCCTCCTCCTCCTCCTCCTCCTCCTCCTCCTCGTGGCCTCGGGAGCGCGGATCCGTTGCGGGTTTCTACGGGGGACCGCCTCCTCGGTGCACGCGCGCGGGTGCGGGAATGAGAAAGGGGGGGGGGCCCCTTTGCAGAGTCTGGGACGCTCGGGGGAGTCCTTGCCAGACGGCCCCCTGGCACTCTGCCACGCCTCAGCCTGCAGCGCCGTTTTGAAGACATGCTCCGCGCGCGGATCATGTATAACAAATGCAAGGATATAGCACCAAAAACGTCGAGGAGTTCATGCATAAATGTATTCATGAACTAGTCATGTATTAAAAATCCGATGTTTTTTTTAAACATCCCATGTATTAAGATATGCCCTGTGCCAGGGCGCGGAGGGTGGCGGACCGACTCTGGCCGGCCCGGCCCGACTCGGTCCCGATGCCGCGGCGGCTCCGCGCGGCCCCGTGCGTGCCTGGCACTGGAGGTGCCTCCCGGCGCGGCCGCTTCGACCGGATCTGGTTTCGGGGCTCGGGGCGGCAAAGAGGGGGGTGATGACTAGGGGGGGGTGGATATCATGGCGTGGGCCATGATGTTTCCCCAGATGTTATGGCGCCTCTTCTTATTTCATTACGTTCCTGGCCCCCCCGCTGGGCCGCGCACATGCCGCCGGTCATGATTTGCACCCCTCCCTCTTGGACACCCCCCTCTTGGCCGCTCCCGAAGCGCGGGGCTCGGGGCGGCCCGAGCCGAGGCTCGTGCCGAGGCTCGTGCCGAGTGCCCGCCTCGGCGGCGGCCCGGGCCCGCCCCGCTCAGGCCACTCCGCGGTGGGCCTCGAGCAGGGGCTGGTCTTCTTCAGGCGTGCCCCGGGGGGGGGGGAGGGGGGGCAGCTGTGCGTGTGAAGTCCGCTCGTAGCGCCGTGATGCCATCACACCCTAATTAGGCGGTGCTCGAGAAAGCTCAAGTTAGCGGCCGGAGTCTCGATGAGTCTTGATGTTTCCATGTGAGTCCTAAGATTGTAGTAGAAGTTCTGGGCTTTGGCTCACATTCTGAGACTATGAATTTCTGAACCCATGATTTCTTAAGCATGTCGCAGAGGGTGTACATAACTACCGCTGGCACATCGGCTCAGGTGCTGGTGCACATGCCGCGCCGCCCTCGTCACAGCGCCCTGGGAAAGGACCGGCTACCCTCGTCTTCGCTCACCTCTACCTACGGATGATTGTATAGGTTCGACTCTTTGGTCGTTAACCTATACACACAGCAGCGGGGGAGAGAAAATTGGATCGCAAGAAAATGAAAGGGGCTGGGTACTCCGAAGCTCATAGTACAAGGGGGGTCACAAGCCTCCCAGTCGAGCAGTTGTAGAGCCCCCCCAGACCAGCCGTGCAAGGGCGGCCTTTTGCCCAGACCCCCAGAGCTCTCCAAGGCAGTTCAAACCAGACCCCCCAGAAGTGTGACCGCTTTCTTCTTCATTGTTTTGCCGATCGGCGCTGGCCCTCGCACTCCCCCCCCCCATGGAGTAGATCTTGGCTGCTTTTGGCGCCTGTCTCAAGCAGGCGGAGTCTCCCCCATGATGGACGCCCTGTTGCAGACAGTCGCGCTGAGCAGAGGTCCGGAGCCCGACCTTGTCTTGGGGTCCTCGGCGGGGCGCTCCCCAGAGGATCGGGGCCGCCCGAGGCTCGTCGTGGGGCGCGGCCCGAGACAGGCAGATGCTCCACGCGACCAGCTACCTGCACGCGAAGCAGCTGGTCCACCGCGACCTGAAGACGGAGAGGGGGCCCGCGCTCCCCGTCCCGCGGTGCGCGCCACGGGGGCAGCGCTCGGGGGCGGCAAAGAGGGGGGTGATGACTAGGGGGGTGGTGGATATCATGGCGGAGGCCATGATATTTCCCCAGATGTTATGGCGCCTCTTCTTATTTCATTACGTCCCTGGCCCCCCCGCTGGGCCGCGCACATGCCGCCGGTCATGATTTGCACCTCCTCCTCTTGGACACCCCCCTCTTGGCCGCTCCCGAAGCGCGGGGGTGGTGGTGGGGTGCGCGGTTTCTTTTGGTTGCCTTGGCATCGCTCGGACTTGTGCAGTTTCCCTCGGCGGGGACCATCGAGGAGCCTTTTTTCGTGCACCCTGCGAAGCACGCGCGCGCGAAACCGAGAACCTCTGAGGAGCATCTTGGATCATGCTCGAAGGATACGCGCGCGAAATCGACAAATGCATGGAGAATCCAAGGGAGGAAAACCCACCCGGACCTGACAGTTGGCGTTGACTAGCCGGTCCTGGGCGTCTACTGAACAGCCCTGCCCTGTTCGATCCCTTCTTTGGGCACGTCTGCTAAACGGCTTCGCGTGTCGGGGTGGTTATTATGGGGATGCTTTTTTCTGCCCTCTACAGATGCTCGATTGAATTCGCGGCAAGTGCGAGATGTGCCAGCTTCCGCCGCGGACGCGCCACGACTCGCTTCCGCGGTGCGGCAGAATGACCTCACCTGCAGCAGCACATCACTGCCGGCTCACTGCAGGATTTTTTTGACTTCTAGGAATTGACGTCCGAGTGATGGTGAGCCTTTTGTTAAGTCGGGCCTGTCCCTCTACAGAGGGAATATTCGAAAATAGTCAAAAAATAGTCTGGGGACGATTGTTTTGTCCATTTTTGAGCATTTCGGGGGTATTTTTTGAGTATCTTTATTTTTTCGCCCAATATCCCCTTGTAGGGGGATTGGCCCGACCCAAGTCGGAAGCCGGGCAAGGGCTGCTAAATCATGCTAAATCCGTGGCTGCTAAAATCGACTCGTTGACTGTTTCGCGTGCCGCGCCTCACTCCGGGAAGTTTTTTTTTCCTTCCGGGAGGGCCGTTTTAGCAGCCACGGTTTCAGCAGCCTTCGCCCAGCTTCCGAACCTAAGCCTCTTGCGAGTCTCCCGCTGGCGCCATCGGCTGCTCGCTCGGTGGCCGCGCGCCCGGTGGCCGAGAGCGCGCTCTCGCCGGGGCGACGGGCCGAGCCCGCCGCGGCGCGTGCTGCCCTCGCCTCGGAGGCTTCGCGCCGCTGGGCAGCGCGGGGCAGCGCGGGGCGGGGGCCTCGGAGGAGGAGGAGGAGGAATCGGAACAGGGGGGGAGGAGGGGGAGGAGGAGGAGGGGGAGGAGAAGGAGGAGGAAGCGGAGGAGGAGGGGGAGGAGGAGGAGGAGGTGGTGGAGGAAGCGGAGGAGGAGGAGGGGGAGGGGGGGGGGAGGAGGAGGAGGAGGAGGAGGAGGAGGAGGAGGAGGAGGAGAGGAGGAAGGAGGAGGGGAGGGAGGGAGGGGGAGGGGAGGAGATGGAGGAGGAGGAGGAGGAGGGGGGGAGGAGGAGGAGGAGGAGGAGGTCGCCGAGCCCATATTTCACAGTATTTGCAGCAGTATGTTATCTATACTTCAGCATGCTTGGGCACCGCCTTATCCACACTGCGATCTGGTTACATGGCGTAAGCGCGACTACAACGTGGTGGCTGATTGGCTTGTCAATTACACAATGGATACCAAGATGTCGTGGAGCAAGCAGTTAGACTTTCCGTTCGACAACACGCCCCTTGAACAGTGCAACGTCGTGGTGCATTCGGACGGCGGCACGCGAATGGGAACGTGTTCAGCCACCGGTTGGATTGTCGAAGTGGGCGTTCACGACGGGTATACATGGGTGTTCCGCCCTCTGTTTATGGCCGGAACGTACATATCTTCTCCAATTTCTTCGTTTCACGCGGAGGCACTGGCTTTGGAGGAAAGCGCGCTGTTTGTGAGTCGGTTGTTTGTAGCAAGAGCAGAGCAGTAGTCCGTAGATGGGAGTGATGTAGTCAGCTGGCCTCCGAGGGGCCTCAGGCTTAGCGAAATGAAACGAAAGGTGGAGGTGGAGGAGGTGGAGGAAGCGGATGATGATGATGATGATGATGATGATGATGATGATGATGATGATGATGATGATGATGATGATGATGATGATGATGATGATGATGATGATGATGATGATGATGATGATGATGATGATGATGAGGAGGAGGAGGAGGAGGAGGAGGAGGAGGAGGTCGGATACACAAAACCATGTACAGGTGATCGTTTTCTCATTCATTGTTTTGCCGATCGGCGCGGGCCCTCGCATCCCCTCCCCCCCCCTCTTGGAGTAGATCTTGGCTGTTTTTGGCGTCCGTTTCAGGCAGGTGGAGTCTCCCCCGTAGGACGCACTGCTGCAAACAGTCGCACTGAACAGAGGTCCGGAGCCAGACCCACCCCACCTCCCCCCCTCCCTTGCGCCCAATGTCGAAACGCCGAATAAGGCAACGTTCACCAGTACCAGTGGCGGGATGTTTATCAATCCCAGGACTTTTGAGGGTCGGGGGCGACGTGGGGGTGATGTGGTGTATACTCTGTTTATCCGTTTCCTGGGGTAACAGCGGATCATGTATACACCAGGATCCTGCATACACCAGGATCCGCTTGCCTGTTCAAAGTTCAGTGCAGTGCCAGAAAAAGCGTCGGTGTATGGAGTTCGCTTCCCTAGAAGGGACCGATGCCGCTGCTCGTCCTGGAAAGTCCTCGTCACCGCGGATGGATCCTCCCCGGAGTTCTGGTCGGAGAACGCGTCCAGGGAGAGGTCCGGGGAGAATACCGGGGGATCGGTGCCCCTTTTTTCCTCCCCCAGGGACGGGCCAGGGGGCGGAAGAGAGAGGGGTGATGACTAGGGGGGGGTGGATATCATGGCGGGGGTCATGATATTTCCCCAGATTTCATGGCGCCTCTTCTTATTCCCAACCCTCCTGCGTTAGGTTCTCGTTTTGAATAGAGCACTGCTCGCGCGAACCTTCCTTCCCGTCCCTCTCTCCCCCCCTGCCTTTACCTGGCTCGTCGCTGCGTTTCGAGGGCTGCTGGGGGCTGCGATCTGTGAAACTGTCGCCACTTTCGAGGGCTGCTGGGGGGCCCAGCACAGTGGGTACCCACGGCGGATTCAAATGGGACCTCGCCATCCCTGGGGGGCTGCGATCTGTGAAACTGTCGCCACTTTCGAGGGCTGCTGGGGGGCCCAGCACAGTGGGTGCCCACGGCGGATTCAAATGGGACCTCGCCATCCCTGGGGGGCTGCGATATGTGAAACTGTCGCCACTTTCGAGGGCTGCTGGGGGGCCCAGCACAGTGGGTACCCACGGCGGATTCAAATGGGACCTCGCCATCCCTGGGGGGCTGCGATCTGTGAAACTGTCGCCACTTTCGAGGCCTGCTTCTCCCCTCCCGGCAGGCGGTAGAGGAAGGGGGTGAGGGAGGTAATGGTAATTCTTAACCGTGAGAAAATAAATGTTAACCGTGCATAAAAGCATTATCCCAGTGCGACCCTACCTAGGAGTTGGAGCCCCTAGGAAAACGGCACTAGTAGTAACAGAAAAGCTAAGCTAAAACTAATATAAAGCTAAGCTAAAGCTAAGTTAAAGCTAAGCTAAAGCTAAGCTAAATCTAAGCTGAAGCTAAGCTAAAGGTAAGATACAGCTAAGCTAAAGTTAAGCTAAAGCTAAGCTACAACTAAGCTAACGCTAAGCTAGAGCTAAGCTAAAGCTAAGCTAGAGCTAAGCTGAAGCTGAGCTAAAGCTAAGCTGAAGCTAAGCTGAAGCTAAGCTAAAGCTAAGCTGAAGCTAAGCTAGAGCTAAGCTAAAGCTAAGCTGAAGCTAAGCTGGCGCTAAGCTAGAGCTAGGCTAAAGCTAAGCTGAAGCTAAGCTGAAGCTAAGCTGAAGCTAAGCTGAAGCTAAGCTAAAGCTAAGCTAAAGCTAAGCTAAAGCTAAGCTAAAGCTAAGCTAGAGCTAGACTAAAGCTAAGCTAGAGCTGAGCTGAAGCTAAGCTAACGCTAAGCTAGAGCTAAGCTAAAGCTAAGCTAAAGCTAAGCTGAAGCTAAGCTGAAGCTAAGCTAGAGCTAAGCTAAAGCTGAGCCAGAGCTAAGCTGAAGCTAAGCTGAAGCTAAGCTGAAGCTAAGCTAGAGCTAAGCTAGAGCTAAGCTGAAGCTAAGCTGAAGCTAAGCTAAAGCTAAGTAAAGCTAAGCTAAAGCTAAGCTAAAGCTAAGCTAAAACTAAGCTAAAGCTAAGCTAAAGCTAAGCTAAAGCTAAGCTGCTAAGCTAAGCTAAGCTGGGTGAACCCAGGGGGCGCAACTGGGGGAACCGCGGGGCGGGGACTGGGGGAACCGCCCGGGGCGGTTTCCATTGCCCGGCCCCTTTAAGCTAAGAGAGTAAGAACCCTTCTAGGCAGAGCCTAGGTAGGGAAATACGTAAAAGCAATACGTAAACACAACACGTAAACGTGAGAACAAAAAACAACGTGTAAGAATCAATACGTAAAAGCAATACGTAAAAATCATACGTAAAAACAGTACGTAAATCAATATGGGTGGTGTATACGCTTGGGCCCCCTGCGCTCCTGCCTGCTCCTGGGATCCTCTGGGGCCCAGAGCTCTGCCAAGGGGCCCGCAGGAGACCGCACGGGCCCGGGAGGAGGACGGGCGGACTCTCTCCGAGGGGCTGCGGCCCCAGCGCCGTCCTCTGCAAGGGGCGCCGCGCGCGGAGCGGAGTCGGCGCTCGCCTCGCCTGGCCTGTTCTCTGTTCCTCCTCCTCCTCCTCCTCCTCCTCCTCCTCCTCCTCCTCCCCTTCCTCCCCCTCCCCCTCCTCCTCCTCCTCCTCCTCCTCCTCCTCCTCCTCCTCCTCCTCCTCCTCTGGGAGCACGCTTCACGGCGCGGCCCCGCGTCGCATCATTATCATCGACCTCTTGCTGAGTCACAGCCACCACCGCACCCACCACCCACCACCCACCACCCACCACCCACCACCCACCGTCTCCGCCTGCCACCCCCACCCCCCACCCCCCACCCCCCACCCTCCACCCACCACCCATCACCCATCACCCATCACCCACCACCCACCATCATCATCACCGTCATCATCATCGTCCTGGTAATGGTCATCGTCATCGTCATCGTCTTCATCATCGTCAACGTCAGCGTCAACGTCGCCATCATCGTCATCAGCAGCATCATCATCAGCATCATCTTCGCCACCATCATCATCATCATCATCATCATCATCATCATCATCATCATCATCATCATCGCCATCGCCATCGCCATCGCCATCACCATCAACATCACCATCACCACCATCATCAACATCGCCATCACCACCATCATCATCGTCATCATCAGCAACAGCAACATCAACACCAACTTCAGCATCAACATCAACACCAACACCAACACCAACAACAACACCAACAACATCATCATCATCATCAGCAGCATCATCAGCATCATCATCATCATAATCTTTTTCATCATCATCGAATTCACTGGGTGTGAAATAATTGTAACACCCAGATTTCAGGGTCGCTCGCCGCCGCTGGCGCCACCAGGAGAACTTCTTGCTGCTGGGGCCGCCAGGCTCGCCCGACGCGGACGTGGTGAAGATGTGCGACTTCGGCTCCACGACCCTGCTCCACCGCCTCGAGCCGCGCGCGATGGCGCCCCCGTCCGCCCGTTGGCCGCCTGCCACCGCTGGTTTTTCTCAACCATCCTGAGGTGTTGGGTCCTCGTTTTGAAGAGACAGCTCCTCGCGCTCCTTCTTTCCTTCCGTCCTCCTCCCCTTCTCCCTCCTCCCATCCCCCCCTCTGCCCTGCGCATGTCCTCGTCGTCGCCGTCACCATCATCACCATCATCATCATCATCATCATCATCATCATCATCATCATCATCATCATCATCATCAGCATCATGATCATCATTATCATCATCACCATCATCATCATCCTCCTCCTCCTCCTCATCATCATCATCATTATCATCATCATCGTCATCGTCATCGTCATCGTCATCACCATCGTCATCGTCATCGTCATCGCCATGACATCAACATCATCATCACCAACGTCATGATCATCACCGTTATCGTCACCATCGTCGCCACCAATTTCGCCACACCCCTCACACGTTTCGTGGCCCCTTAGGGAACCCCATCGGAGGCCTCAATGGCGGTGTTCGCATGCGTCTCCCCCACCCAACACACGGTTTCGCGGCCCCATAGGGAGGGCCACCTGAGGCTGTAGTGACGGTGTTCGCATGCGTCTCCCCCGCCCAGCACGGCGTTTCGCTGGCCCCATACTGGGCTCCACGTAAGGCCTCAGTGGCGGTTTTCGCTTGCTTTTCCCCCCCCGCCGGGTACGGCGCTTCGTGGCCCCAGAGAGAACCCCACCTATGGCACCAGTGGCGGTGTTCGCATGCGTCCCCCCCGTCGAAAACAGCGCGCTTCGTGGCCCCACAGGGGATTCCACCTAAGGTCCCACTGGCGGTGTTCGCATGCGTCGCCCCCACCCCGTGCAGCGTTTCGTGGCCCCACAGGGAGCTCCACCTACGGCTCCAACGGTGTTCGCATGCGTCCCCCCCACCCAGAACAGCGTTTCGAGGCCCCGCAGAGAGTTCCACCTACGGCCCCTAGTGGCGGTGTTCGCATGCGTTTCCCCCGCCCAGCACAGCGTTTCGTGGCCCCATAGGGAGATCCACCAAAGGTCACAGTGGCGGTGTTCGCATGCGTCCCCCCCCCACCCAGGACATCGTTTCGTGGCCCCACATCGAGCTCCACCTACGGCCGTTGTGGCGGTGTTTGCATGCGTCTCCCCCATCAAGGACAGCGCTTCGTGGCCCCACAGGGAGCTCCACTTACGGCTCCAATGGCGGTGTTCGCATGCGTCTCCCCCGCCCAGCACAGTGTTTTGTGGCCCCATACGGGGCGTCATCGAAGGCCTCAATGGCGGTGTTCGCGTGCGTCTCTCCCGCCCAGGGCAGCGTTTCGTTGCCCCATAGGGAGGGTCACCTAAGCCCATAATGGTGGTGTTCGCATGCGCCTCCCCCTACCCAACACAGCGTTTCGCTGGCCCCATACAGGGCTTCACGTAAGGCCTCAATGGCGGTGTTCGCATGCGTTTCCCCCACCTAGCACAGCGTTTCGCTGGCCCCATACGAGGCTCCACGTAAGGCCCCCGTGGCTGTGTTCGCATGCGTCTCCCCCGCCCAGGACAGCGCTTCGTTGCCTCACAGGGAGTTCCACCCAATGCCCCTGTGGCGGTGTTCGCATGAGTCTCCCCCGCCTGGCACAGCGTTTCGTGGCCCCACAGGGAGATCCACCAAAGGTCCCACAGGCGGTGTTCGCATGCGCCCCCCCACCCAGGACAGCGTTTCGTGGCCCCACATCGTTCTCCACCTAAGGCCCCTGTGGCGGTGTTCACATGCGCCCCCCACCCAGGGCAGCGTTTCGCTGGCCCCATCCGGGGCTCCACCTACGGCCCAGTGGCGGTGTTCGCATGCGTCTCCCCCGCCCAGCACAGCGTTTCGCGGCCCCACACCGAGCTCCACCTAAGGCCCCTAGTGGCGGTGTTCGCATGCGTTCCCCCCCACCCAGCACAGCGTTTCGTGGCCCCACAGGGAGATCCACCAACGGTCCCAGTGGCGGTGTTCGCATGCGCCCCCCCCACCCAGCACAGCGTTTCGCGGCCCCACATCGAGCTCCACCTGCGGCCGTTGTGGCGGTGTTTGCATGCGTCTCCCCCACCGAGGACAACGTTTCGTGGCCCCACAGGGAGCTCCACCTACGGCTCCAATGGCGGTGTTCGCATGCGTCTCCCCCACCCAGCACAGTGTTTTGTGGCCCCATAAAGGGGGCGTCGCTGAAGCCCTCAATGGCGGTGTTCGCATGCGTCTCTCCCGCCCAGGACAGCGTTTCGCGGCCCCATAGGGATGGCCACCTAAGCCCCTAGTGGCGGTGTTCGCATGCGCTTCCCCCACCCAACACAGCGTTTCGCTGGCCCCATACGGGGCTCCACGTAAGGCCTCAATGGCGGTGTTCGCATGCGTTCCCCCCACCCAGCACAGCGTTTCGCTGTTCCCATACGGGGCTCCACGTAAGGCCTCCGTGGCTGTGTTCGCATGCGTCTCCCCCACCCAGGACAACGCTTCGCTGCCTCACAGGGAGTTCCACACAATGCCCCTGTGGCGGTGTTCGCATGAGTCTCCCCCGCCTGGCACAGCGTTTCGTGGCCCCACAGGGAGATCCACCAAAGGTCCCACAGGCGGTGTTCGCATGCGCCCCCCCACCCAGGACAGCGTTTCGTGGCCCCACATCGTTCTCCACCTAAGGCCCTAGTGGCGGTGTTCACATGCGCCCCCCACCCAGGACAGCGCTTCGTGGCCCCAATGGGAGCTCCACGTAAGGCCTCGGTGGCGGTGTTCGCATGCGTCTCCCCCACCCAGCACAGCGTTTCGCGGCCCCACATCGAGCTCCACCTAAGGCCCCTGTGACGGTGTTTGCATGCGTCTCCCACACCCAGGACAGCGTTTCGCCGCCCCACAGAGAACCCCACCTGGGTGGAGCGACCTGCGGAGGTGCGGAACCCTGCATGGCGTGCTGCAAAGCAGGCACCGCCTCGTGGCCCCCAGAGGGAAGGACCCTGACACATTTCGCGCCCCCCCAGAAGAAACCCCATCGAAGATTATGCACTCGATCGCGGTACCAACGGCTGAATTCGGGCCACTCGCCAGGCTAATCTTTTTTGCCCCCGACCCCCGGCTCTTCGACGAGAAGTGAAGCCGCTCAGGGGAGGTCGCCCACGCGCAGAGGGGGGCAGAGGGGGGGGGCGCTTCTAAGCGGCAGCCTGCTTCTAAGAAGGCTTCCTCCCTCCCCCCAGGAATCCCCCCCAGGAGGAGGAGGAGGAGGAGGAGGAGGAGGAGGAGGAGGAGGAGGAGGAGGATGAGGAGGAGGAGGAGGAGGAGGAGGAGGCGCGGCACAGGCCTTGCTGGCGGCCCCTGCCCCCTTGGGGAACTCGGGGATACACCCCAAGTGTGCCCGTTATGCCAAGGGGTTGATCTTACCAAGCCGAAGGGGTCAGGGTCGATGGTAGGGGGCGATCTGATCTTTTTCAGTCTGGGCGTGTTTCCTCGATTGTGTCCTCCGTTATCAGGTCCCGTGGGCACGAGAAACGAATCCCACGGGAAAGGTACCCCCAGGGAGCTGGTCGGGACCTCTGGGGCCGCGCATCGCATCCGGCGGTGCCGGGATCGCCCCGAGCGGCCGCCAGAGGCTCGAGCTGTCCGCCGAAGGCCAAGGGGCGGAAGGTCGAAGGGCAACGCTCAGGGGGGAATGGGCTCAGGAGGGGATGCGAAGACTCCGACGATCGCCCGTCGATCGCCGACGTGGCTCCAGTAGCCTGCCCCGCCAAGGAGCCTGCGGAGTCGCCAACGGGGACAGCTCGCCGATCTGTTCGTGCCGCCGATTCGAGCTCGATGCTTCCCTTCTTGAGCTAGTCCCCCCCTCAACGTTGCCCCTCAAGGAACTCTCCGATGGGATTCTTGTTCCAAACCGGGCGTTTTCGTTCACACTCGCCCCCTTGGGCCCGTCTTCGGGCTCCGGGACCGCCAAGGTGGCGCGAGGGCTTCTGAGAAGTCCTGCCGCCTTCTGAGAGGGTCTTCTCCTTCTCGCTTCCCCCCCTCGCTCGCCGCCGAGAAGAGGAGGACCAGGAGGAGGACAAGGTGGGGATGCCAGCGGGGCGGGGGGGGGTCAGGAGGCGCAGGAGCGGGAGCAGGTCGCCCCCCCCTCTCTGGGCCGTTCCCGACTCCTGGCTCCAGGGAGGACTGGCGGGCGGACGCGGACGCAGAAGAGGGGAACCAGGCAGAGGATAAGGCGGGGATGCGGACGGGGCGGGGGGGGGGAGCAGGAGGCGCAGGAGTGGGCGAAGGTCGCCGCCCCCCCCCTCCCTCTCCCCTGCCGCTCGTCCTCGTCCACGTCGTCGTCGGCGCTCTTCGCCGCTCGGCCGCGGCCGCGGCGCTGCCCGTCGCTCCGCGAGCGCGGCCTGGCGGGCGAAGGGGATGATCGGCACCCTCTCCTACACCGCCCCGGAGGTGTACCTGGACAAGGACCGCGAAGCCCGTTTGCATCGGGGGTTCGTGGGGGGCTCTCGGAGGGCCTCGATGCAGGTACCAAGAATAGGTGATACAAATTACATGAACGTATAGACAGCGTTCAGGGCGCTGTTCATCGAACCCTACCTCTGCCCCTGACCCCCCCCCCTACGCTTCCCGGGAGGAGGTTGGGTCGGTGGCCACATGCGAACACTACCCCCACCCCCCACGATTTCTGAGGGTGGGGTGGGGTTTCACTTCGTTCGGGAGCTCACGAGCGAAGAGCGGCGTGAACCCCCACCCCCCTCCTCTTCCTCCTCCTCCTCTTCCTCCTTTTCCAGTGGCTCTCTCATTGCTCCTTCCAATCCATGATCGATAAGGGCTGTGGGAAAAAGAGACGTGAAGAGGAAACTAACAATTAATTAGAGGTAGCGCATCTTGCCCCACCACTCGCCGCCAGGGTCCTCTTCTGGGCGAGCCAGGGGCCACGGACGCGTCAAGTGCAGGCCCTTAGGCCTTGGGCACTTGCCATTCATAATCTGAGACCTCTGTTGCTTGAAGATCTTATTGCAGGGCTCACCGATCTTACGGGGAAGGCCCGAAGTATAGGCTCCGCAACGCGAACAAAACACTAATGGTAGATTAGTCTCTACAATGCTACACACGTGCAACTTGTGTGGGGGAGAGACTTCCAACTCCACCACCAGCCTTAGGCTGGGGGTCAAGGCGGCACACGGGCTCTTGGGTCGCTGATTGCAGAAGGTGCGAGCACATTGGACGCACCTCCACGCTAAACCAGTCCAGAGCACACGGTGAGGGCGACCGCTGGAGACAACCTTCGGCCTCGGGATGGACGGATTGCGGGCTAAATCCCCGAAGAGAACTTTAGCTTTCGGGATCTCTAGGAGAATATTGGCCATACCTACAGCTACTTCCTCCCAGCCAGCTAGACACACCTCGTATTTGTTAATATCATTAAGGACCTCATGATGATGACGTTTAGCTCCATCTTTAGCTAGCTCATCGGCTTTGTCACTGCCACGCTGGTGTCGCAGGGCAACTCCCGTGAGCTCTCCTTTCACATAGGCCTTGACTTTTTTCAGACTCCACTGGGGAACTGCTGAACGGTCGAGGGCACGCCATACTTCTGACAGCGGACTGGCACCTGAAATAGCCTTCCAAGGATCACGATATCCTCCTAGCAACGCTTCGCAATCAATATGAATCAAATACTCGGCCCCGTCGGGGTCGTCATCCTGATCTGGCTCGAGGTGCGTGAGGCCAGACAGGAGCGCATAAACTTCACCGAAAACAGAACTCTGGGGAAGGAAACCAGGAACGTTACCATAGATGCCTCTGATAAATCCTCCCTCCTCGTTGACAGAAACAAAACACCATCCAGCTCTGGAAACCATATCGTAGGTACCTCCATAACAGGACCCATCACTATATATATATACTCGTTCTTGTTGAATCGGAAGGGTTCGACGGGCCCGTCAGGGCCCACGAAAAATATCTTACCGTCCCAGGTCGGTTCCTGCAGGTCGTTCGGCACGGGGAGCCACAAAGAACTGAACAACGGATCCTCTGGTCCTGCCTCCAGTCCTGCTGCTGCCCATTCTGCTGGGAGATGCTCTGCTCGGCGATCTTCCAGAGCTGGGCATTCAAAGCACCTGTGCCATACTCCGTCGATGGTGCCGTGCATTCCGTCGCGGCACAGCGGGCAAAGCTGCTCAAGCTGGTAGCCCCACTTGTGCAGGTGACTGGCCGTCACATAAGACCGAGTGAACACTTGCTTCATGACGCGTTTTTGGAGCTTGCTCTGGCGCTTAGAGTTCCAGAAGGACCGAGGGGGTTCCACCCAGAGGCCTCGCTCCAGAATCTCAACAGCACGCTCGTGTTCACAGTCTTTCAGCCTACGCTGCATACTCTGCTGCACGAACTCCTTACCTAGGTCCCTGACGAAGTATTTTGAAACAGAAACATACGGTATATCTGAAAGTACACAGGGGGCCCCATCCCGCATGGTAAAAATCCCAGGACCACGGATAGACCATCCAGCTCTGGAAATCCATTGCAACATATCCCGGACAGGGCCCCACGCCAACCATTCCCAGGAAGCATTCGGACAACGTTCCTGAAAAAGGTGAACTTCATGGACCAGCTTGACCAGATCCCCAACAGCAACGCAATCCCCTGGCCGAAGTTTCTCGTCCGTGGCTAACCAGAACTCCTTCGCAAAACGGATTAGGGTCGCGCCTGCATGTTTGATCGGGTCCTTGCTGGGCTCCAGGGCAAAAGCGAGGTTGAGGTCCGCCCCGCAGGTGGTGAGACCTAAAAAGCCAGCAGCTTGAGAACTGAGCTTCCTGATCTCTCGGGGCGTCCACCCCACAACCTCTTCGCCGTACGTAGTCGCAGGCTTGACTCCACGAAACCAAACCTTGGCCCTGGATCGTTTCGGGTTTTTCAGGCTGCGTATCTTGGCAAGACGGGACCTCCCTTTCCTCCACCTCTCCTTTCGTTTAGCCTTGGCCTGGGGTCTGGTCTTGGACTTCCCAGGCGCAAAGTCCACTCCCAAGTTGATGATGGAGTGGTTAAACTCACCTGCGTACTGTCCCAGCTGACTCTGCGCGAGCTCCACAAGCTCAGTGCTGGTGCCAGTGATCGCAAACTTGTTAAAGGCAAAGCGCAGGTTGAAGAGAGAGGACAGCTGCTCTACCAAGAATGCCATAGCCAGGGCCATATTTCTAACACAACTGTGAATACAACTATCATACAGGTTCAGCGAGAAACCGTCTATGTGAACAGCTAAGGTAGGTGCGAACCTGAGCTCCTGGAACCGATTTACAGTGGGTATGCAGTAACATTTTATTCTTAGGCTTACGCCACACCGCCGACCCCTTGTTTATGCCAATCTGGGGGTAGTAGAAGCTGCGAAGGGGTGAAAAGGCGAGTGATATTTGTTTGGTGTCTGTTCGCCGCCACCGCCAGAGGGTCTCGGGCAGTTCCGCGGGGAGGTCCGAGCGGACAGCGACACTGCGAGTTTTGGAGCCACTCGGGGGCCGTTTCGGAGCCTCTGGGGTGCTTCTTGGGGGTTCCTTGGGGCGTCTGGGCGGCCTCGTGAGGGCCTCTGGGGGCCTCTTGGGGCACTCTTGGGGCCCCCTGGGGCTCCTGGGGGCAGAAAGCTAGAGTTTCAACATGTTTGGTCGCCCTCTTGGGCCCCTCGTGGTGCCGTCTTGGAGCCCTCTTGGGCCGTCTTGGGGACCTCTTGGGCCGTGTTGGGGCCGTCTTGGGCCGTCTGGAGGCCGTCTTGGGGGCCTCTTGGGCCATCTTGGGGCTGTCTTTGGGGCCTCTTTGGCCGTCTTGGAGCGTCGGGAAGCCGAAAAGGCGGAAAAGCAAAACACATCGAAAAACACTATGGAAAATCAACAATTTTAGACTCTTGGGGCCCTCTTGGGAGACTTGTATGGGACCTCGGGGGCCGCCTTGGAGACCTCTTGGCCCGTCTTGGGGCCATCTTGGGCGTCTTGGAGGCGTCGTTTGGCGTCTCGGAGCCTTCGTGGGCCGTCTTGGAGGCCTCTTGGGCCTTCTTGGCCCGTCTTGAGGCCCTCTTGGGCCCGGAAAAGCCCTGGAACCGCTCGTCCCGGCCGTGCTGCGCTCGTCCTGGCCCCCTCCCCGCCTCCAAATCGGCCCTCTTGGGCCGTCTTGAGGACCTCTTGGGCCGTCTTGGGGCCGTCCTGGGCCGTCTGGAGGCCGTCTTGGGGGCCTCTTGGGCCATCTTGGGGCTATCTTTGGGGCCTCGTCGCGCGTCTTGGAGCGTTGGGAAGCCGGAAAGGCGGAAAAGCAAAAAACGTCGAAGAACACTATGGAAAATCAACAATTTTAGACTCTTGGGGCCTTCTTGGGAGACTTGTATGGGACCTCGGGGGCCGCCTTGGAGACCTCTTGGCCCGTCTTGGGGCCATCTTGGGCGTCTTGGAGGCGTCGTTTGGCGTCTCGGAGCCTTCGTGGGCCGTCTTGGAGGCCTCTTGGAGCCTTCTTGGCCCGTCTTGAGGCCCTCTTGGGCCCGGAAAAGCCCTGGAACCGCTCGTCCCGGCCGTGCTGCGCTCGTCCCGGCCTTCTCACCCCCTCCAAATCGGCCCTCTTGGGCCGTCTTGGGGACCTCTTGGGCCGTGTTGGGGCCGTCTTGGGCCGTCTGGAGGCCGTCTTGGGGGCCTCTTGGGCCATCTTGGGGCTGTCTTTGGGGCCTCTTTGCCCGTCTTGGAGCGTCGGGAAGCCGGAAAGGCGGAAAAGCAAACAACATCGAAAAACACTATGGAAAATCACCAATTTTTGACTCTTTGGGCCCTCTTGGGAGGCTCATTTGGGACCTCAGGGGCCGTCTTGGAGACCTCTTGGCCCGTCTTGGGGCCATCGTGGGCGTCTTGGAGCGGTCGTTTGGCTTCTCGGAGCCTTCGTGGGCCGTCTTGGAGGCCTCTTGGGGGCTTCGTGGCCCGTCTTGAAGCCCTCTTGGGCCAGGAAAAGCCCCGTGGAGCGCTCGTCCCGGACCCCCCCCCCCCCTCCAAATCGACCGGACCGGGCTCCCGGGGGAGGGGTTTGGGGAGGGGGAAGCATCTCACACGCCGATGATCCCCAAGGGGTCGGCGGATTTCAAACGTCGCTGTACTACTCCCAGCTACGATCCCCTGCCCAGGCTCCAACTCCTCCGATACCATCCCCTCCATACTGAGTTCCCTAGCCCACCGATAAGTGTGTATGGCGAAACGTACCGTGAATAGGGGGTATTGCCAGTCCGTGCAAGCTCGAACTAGTTGCGGATGCTGTACATGTTCATAACATTGCTTAAGATCTCCTAGTACAGTTAGAGCCTCTTGACGATTTGCTACAGCTAGATCTCCGCGTATCTGTTGCCTCCAAACGGTGTCAACTGCACTGCGACCTGGGGCCATGGAAAATACACCTTGATCGGAAACTTTCTTCTCCCACTCTTTGCAGTGCCTCGAATGCCATCGGGATGTCATTCTGATAAGGCTCTGAAAGAATCCGATCGGACGCCTGCCTGAACCGGGTTTCTGGAAGAGAGCCACGACAAGCTTGTGCATCCAGCTCTGCGTGGAGCCGAGCACGGTCATGAGGCCCATGACCAGACTGAAAGCAACAAGGGCAGGTCGGCTTAAAAGATGATAATGGCGAGGATGAAAGCCGTCTGCTGCAATCGTCGAACGTTTGAAACTCTTGCTCAAGACCATGATTTCTTCTGCATCTGGAGGTTTCGGAATGATCATGTCCTGGGGCCACTATCTCCTCGTTCTCCTCCTTCTGATCCTCTCCCCAAGCCTTCCTCCATTTCTGGACCTCATTCGAAAGCTGGCTGGTGAGACAAGACGTGTGCATGCCGTCGTCTGTCGGGAGCAAGGCCTGACGCTTGTTGGCCGCCACCCTGGTGTAGGCGTGAGCCCACTTCGCTCCACCAGACAAGGCCTCCGAGCACCAGTCTCTCCATTTCTGTGCTTTCTCATGTTTTTCTCGGGGGAGGTAGATGGAGGACAGATAGGAGGCAAGATGATGTAGGGCAAGGAGTGACCCAGCTCGGATCTCCAGATGCTCAACTTCACCTGGGACCCGCAATGGATCGACCGCTTCCCGGAGCAGGCTGGTCCACAGATCTAGACCGCCAGGGAAATGATACTTGAAAATGCCTCCAGTCCTCGTCGCTGACCAGGTCGAGCGAACCAAGCTTCTGAAATAATCTGATAGTTCCAGATATTTGCCACTCCTGAGCAGACTGTACAACTCGTGGGTCCTCTGAGACAACCAATGCATCGCACGATAAGGGCTCCTGGTGGGGGACCTCTTGGTGCAAAGCAACTCGCCTAAAGGAATCTCCTGAGTGCTGTACGGGCTACCTCCACGGGCTCCTTGAGGGTAACATTGCAGAGACCCCTGAAGCTCTCCCCAAGACCTTTCACACCAAGATTGGTAGTTAGCATCTAGACCTCCTTGGAGCCCTCCGACTTCGTCTGGACGCGGAAGTCGGTAGCCTTCAGGAACCTGAAGGGGCTGCAGGGGACCTTCTAGGTTATCCACCAGGTCCTGGTAATCTGGGGGCTCTGGAGCGGGCCCAACGGGTAAGTCCACTGGGAGCTTGGCGTACTTCTTCAAACGGTGCACCATGAGCTTATCAAGATCCGTCTTAAAGGTCAGGAGCACGGGCCTGTGGGCGTACAACTCGGAGTTCAAATCTGTCTTAGCCGTGCCGATGCAAGTCATCAAGGCTTTGGCCACTAAAAAGTAGTCGTAGCACCGACCTGGCGAGGCAGACATGCAAGTTGCAGCTGGTGAAGGGATCACCAGCTGCCCGTTCACCTTGTGGGGCGCGAAGCCCTCCTGAAACACATTGGGCTCGAGGTTGTGATCTCCGCCCGCGATGAAGGGGAGCGAGTGGTAGAGCACGCTGTCCCCCAACTGCTTGGCGATATGCAGGTTGGTTGGGCCCGAGCCCTCCCCGTCCTTCCAGTAGCCGCAGTGCACGGAAACCACGCCCAACACTTTGGTTCTGAAACATGCCTGAATTAATCGATGTGGGACCAGCGGTTCCTCATGGCCTGGTGCTTGCCAGGCATCAAGGTGCGCTCGAAATAGAATCGCAACACAACTGCTGCGGCCACCTTTGGCCGTTATGGCACAGGGTGCCCAGAACGACTTCCAGCCCAACTTGCGAACCTTTTCGCGCTCATCCCACATATCTTGACCTTCAATCTTTGTTTCTCGTACGAGTACGATGTGAGCCTCACTCTCAAGAATATGTGACTTTGCAGAGTACCAACTGTTGGCGTTGATCGTGAGGATCTGCAAGCCACCGCGGGCGTACCGCGTCTGCTGAGTGTTGCCCGTCCGACGGGTCCCCACCAGCCACTGCGGCCTCCTCCTCGTTCCTGCGCTTGGCGGCGCTCTCAGCAGCCTCCTCAGCAGGGCGCCTGCCCGCCAAGGGTGCCTGGGGCATTGGCGCGTCATCAGCCGCCGCAGCTGACTCCTCGCCGTGCCCCCTGGCTGCTGCCGCCGCCTCCTCTCGGCCTGCCGCCGCAGCTGCAGCCTCTGCTGCTTCAGCTCGTAATGGCGCCTCTCCAGCTCCGCTCGCAGTCGCCCCACTGGGCTCCATGCCGCGGAGGTGCTGTGCGAACTCTTCCATGGGCGCCCTCAGCTGCTGCGTCAGCTCGTCCGAGAGGGTACTGTGCAGGAAACTCATACTCTGTAAGAATGCTGAAGCTGAGTCAATTGGTCCAACCTGTGCCATAGCTGCGATCGCTGCTCCTTTGCCAGCTGGAAGAATCAGCCCAGGAGGAAGCTGCGACATGTAAGGGTCGTTGAGAGCCGAATGCTGCTCCCTCAATAGATTGTAGACCTTCAACTCCATCTCCGTCTTCGTGACCTTCGCCGACTCAATGTCGGCGACCAGCAGCGCGCGCTTCACCTCTAAGTCATCAAGGCTCTGCTGCTGCTTCTCGATGTAGGCGACATGCTGCTCTAACTGCTGCTGGGCTTTGTATAACTTCGTGTAAATGGCCTGCGTCAGCTGGCTCTCGGTTCTTTCAGAAACACGATCAAGGCGAAGCTGAGCAATAACTCCTTCGAGAGCCATCATAGCTTGTTCGGTACGGGCCTCGTCACGACCCTCGGCCTTCGACTCCATCCCTCGCAAGAGGTCCAGAGACTGCTGAAGTTTGAGGATCCTCGGGCCTATCTTCTTCTCCTCGGTGCTCTTCTTGGGCTTCGGGCCTGGAGCCGTCGCTGCTGGGCGTCCAGGATCCGCCGTATGTGAAGCCTCCCAGTGCGTGCCACACTGCCAGCACCACTGATGACGAAGGCTGACGCTGGACTCGCAATACCCGCAAGTCCACGAGAAACTCTGAGCTGCTTCCTGAGGCGGCGATGGCGGCGGTGACTTGGCCTTGGCATCAGACTTGCCTTTGCCTTTGCCCTGCCCCCCTCCAGGGGCCTGGCCGCCCTTCCGCCCGCCTTTGCCACGGCCTCCCATCGTGTAGAATAAAAAAGGGGAGGTTCGTGTGATCCCTCTGCGGCCCCGCTGTGGCCCAGGTCGGTGGTGCAGAGGGATTGCAGGAAGGCGCTGTGCCACTCGAGCCCTCACCCCTCTCGAGCGAGAGGGAAATTGCTTGAGCCAAAGGCTACGGATCCTCCTCTTCCTCCTCCTCCTCCTCCTCTTCCTCTTCCTCCTCCTCCTCCTCCATCCTGCCTCCCTTTCCCTTTTCCCTTTTCGCAGTTGGCTGCGCGCAGTCGCGCGCGGGCGCGCCAGGCCCCGCCGGGCCAGGACGGGGGCGCCGATCGCGTCGAGGGCCTGTGGGCCCCCCGTTCCTGCACCCTCCCACGCCCGGGTTGCTCTTCCTCCTCCTCCTCCCCCTCCTCCTCCCCCTCCTCCTCCTCCTCCTTCTCCTCCCCTCCTCCTCCTCCTCCTCCTCCATATCCTTTGTCACTTGTCACACATGTCCGCACGGCCCCGACCAGGGCAGGGGGTGGGCGGAGAAAGGCCAGGCCGACTGCGACGACGACAACGAAAGCGACGAGGGGGACAGGGAGAGGGACAGAGAAGGAGGCGACGGCGGCGGCGACGACAACGACGCCGACAGCGACGACGCCCACAACGCCGACGACGGTACCGACGAGCCTCCGGAGCCTCGGAAAGGTCAATCCCGCAGCGAACCGCAAGACAGTCTAGTCTGGGATATGTATCCTGGGAGGGGCCAGTGCACAGGGAACGGTCTACCAACCAAATCCTTGGTCGTCGGATTCTTCCCTGCTATGAGCTGCTTGAGGGCCCTCTTACCGACACCGACGGCGGACGGGACGACACCCACCACCAGCACAAGGCAGACGAGGGCGACGGCGACGTCGGCGACCCCACCAGCAGAGCAAAAGCAGCCACCCCGAGCCCCCCCAGGGGCGGCGGAGAAGGGAAAGTTGGAATCGAGACCAACATCTGCATTCCCTTGTTACGCATTCCCGTGCAGCCCCGCCACAGGGGGCAAGGAGCGGGCAAGGGGAGAGGCGGCGCCGCCGACGGCGACGACCACGGCGACAACGACGAGGGCGACAACGGCGACGACGACAACGACAACGACGACGAGAACAAAAGCAACGGCCGCAACGACAACGACGGCCGAAGCAGCCGGCCGCAAGCACCCGGCAACAAGGCACCGAACCGGCAGCACGGGCACGGCAAGGAGCGCCAGCAGCAAACCCGCAGCCCCCACCCCCCCAAGGGGCGGCGGAACCAGAACATCTGGAATAATGGTATTGCTGTTGCCAAGGCCTCGCAAACCTGGTCGAAATACACAAGTCTAGAAAGCATGTCCTCCACCGTCGGCGCCCCTTGTAGCACCCACCGCCTAACTGCCGTAGCGCCCCTTCCGGGCATTTCCTGCCGCAAAACCGCCGTTCCGGTGCAGGTCGCCAGCAGGTGGTCCAGTGTAGCCTCGCTATTTTCGCATAACGGGCAAGGCGCGACAGCAGGGACCAGTCTACCACGGCCCCACGCAACCAGCGGAATAGAGCGAGTGACTGGTGCAACAATCCACGCCCTGAAACACTTCCAAACACGACGGTTCCAAGGGGCCCACTGTAGTCCCAACGGGAACGGCGAGCGCGCCGAGGCCAGAACCGCGTACGGTGCACCGCCCACTACTGGCAGGAGAGCAAGCTGCTCGCAGAAGCTCTCCTCCTCCGCGCGCGCTTCCACTGCCCCACCAAAGCACTGCATTTTTACCCTATCAGAGCGATCCACGGCCGCCAGGTCCTGAACCAAGTGGAATGGTGTCCCATAACTCTTGGCGATGGCGTCGGCCCGGTCACACCACGTCTCCCCTGTGACAGCTGCTGCGGCGAGAATGCCAACACGGCCTCGGCGAGGAAGCCCCAATCATTGGTTTTACTAGGGTTTTGGCCCCATTTTGGCCTCCTGGGGGGGACGCTAATTAATACTCCCCTCTTGTTTGATCGATCTCCTCCAAGATGGCCCCAAGAAGCGCCCAGGAGGCTCCAAGAGGTCCCAAGATGGCCCCAATGTGGCCCCAAGAGGCCCCCAAGAGGCCCCCAGGAGGCCCCCAAGAGACCCCCAAGAGGCCCCAAGAGACCCCCCAGAGGCACACAAGATGCTCCAAGAGGCCTCGGCGAGAATGCCAAATCATTGATTTCACGAAGGTTTTAGCCACATGTTGGCCTCTTGGGGGGGAGCACTCGTTAAGATGACTCCAAGAGCGCCTGGGAGAGCCCAAGATGACCTCCAAGATGGCTCAAGATATCCCAAGATGTCTCATAATGGCTTCCTCTGTGTGCTGCCCACTCCCCTCATCCAGGCAATTCCTCTGGGCATCGTTTCTGGATGGGGTGGTGGGGATTCGCGAAGCGTCAACAATTTCCTCATCACCCGAAGGGTGGTCGTATAGGCACATAGATGTATATACATATATATATATATATATATATATATATCTGTATATATATATATGTATATATGTATATATATATATATATAGATATGTATCTATGTATCTAGCCTCCCGTCGCTGGGAGGTGCCAGGGGCACCAGCTACCGTGCTTGCCACAACCGTGCTGGTTCAGGCCACGCCACGTTCCAAAAACACAAGGCTGTTTTCAGCATGTTGTTCTGTGCATGTTTGCTTGACATTCTTCTTGCACGTTGGGCCCTGTTGATTCAACAGGCCGACGCCACATCCGCCGACCCCTCTCTTGCAGTTCGTTTCCCGTGGTTTTTGCGGTGCGTCCGGGGAGCGCCGCTTTTGCTTCCAGGGTGCGTCTTGTCAAGAGCGAAAGAAGGACGTACACGTACACGAACCCACGCTGTTTTCGAGATTTCGCATTGCGCGAATACTCGTATCACGCGGCCGGTCTCGCGGGTCAAGTGGCCGTGTTCATGTACATAGCTGGGCGCGTACGTCCTTTGGTGGGCTCCCTATCTGAGGGCTTCCATGGACGGATTCCGGATGGTATCATCAGGCATCCGCGAGCTTCTTGGAGGCAATTCGGCTGCTGCCTGTCGCCGTCGCGCCTTTGTCCTCATCGACGTCGTGATCGTCGTCGCCGCCGCGCGGTCGTCGTCGTCGTCGTCGTCGTCGTCGTCGTCGTCGTCGTCGTCGTCGTCGTCGTCGTCGTCGTGGTCGTCGTCGTGGTCGTCGTCGTCGTCGTCGTCGTCGTCGTCGTCTTCCTAGTGCTGCAAGTCGAGCCTCCGGGACAACGACGGCGACGGCGTCGGCGACGGCGAGGGCGACGCACTGAAGCATGGTTTGTGGTCGGACGGCTTGGCGTCCAACTAGTGGGTTCCGAGCACCTTGCAGGGTGCTCGTTGAACCCGTTGGTTCCGTCGAGCCCTCTCGGGGGGGCCCGTTTAATATTTTTCTGGCACGTTGTGCCCCGATCATTTTGTCGTTTCGCGCTCCTCTTGCCAGACGTGAGTTTCTGACGTGTTTGGATGTCGAATCTTCTCTCTGGATCTAAGAGATATCGAAGATGAACCAGGAGGGCTCAAGAGGGCTCCAAGATAACCCAATCTGGGGTTACAGGAGGCCTCTAAGATAACCCAGGAAGCCTCCACTGGATTCCAAAGGGTATGACAGTCCCCAAGACAGGAGCAAAACATGCTGCGTAGCAATTTTCGCTCAAGTCATTCTGACTCAAGCCGCCTGGCTTAATTCAGTGACTCGGAGTCCTACTTGCTCGGTGCGCGAAGATGCCCAGCATGTTGCCACGTTCGCAGTCCATGATGATCAGTGACGAGGCCTTGGGGTCCATCGGCGAAGCGCTCGACAGCCGCCACTTCCGCGCCGCGCTCCAGGAGAGGCTTGCGGTGCTCGAGGCCATCAGCAGCAACAGCGAGAAGATCGGCGTGCACGTGAGCGGCCTGACCTTGGCGGTCTGCGCCGGCATGGTCAACGCCGTGGCGTTTGCCAAGTTCGCCACGTACGTCAGCCACGTCTCCGGCTCCTCCACGGCGATCGGGCTCCGCCAGTTTGGAGACCAGCCCGGGGACGTGCCAACGCCGGCGCTGCTCGTTCTTGACTTCATCATCGGGTCGACCCTGTGCGGCCTGCTCATCCCCAAGGCGACGCTCAAGATCGGCAAGGCGCCCTACTCGTCTGCCCTCATGATGCTCGCGCTCATCATGGCCAGCCCGATAGTCCTGCGCGGCCACGGTATTCTCGGCGCGCACCTTTTGGCCCTTGGCTGCGGCCTCCAGAACGGGCTCTGCTCGTCTTGGAGCGGAAACGTCATTCGCACGACCCACATGACCGGAACTGGCACGGACCTGGGCTTAGCCATTGGTCGAATCATCGCCAGGTTTTTGACGAAGCGCACCAATTTTACGCCAGAGGATTGGGAAGAGCATACCGCGGACAGGAACAAGGTGATTCCTCTCGCTTCGCGGGGTGCACATCCAGACTCCGTACAGTCCAGTAGTTCTCTGTGGGGACTCATGAGAGCCTCTTGGGGGCCTCTTGGAAGCTTTGGGGGCCTCTTGGGGCTTCTTGGGGACCCCTATGGAGGGTCTCTTTGGGGCGCCTTGGACCGTCCAGGGGCGCTCTTGCGCCGTCTGGCCCTTTCGGAGGCGGCCGCCTTGGGGCTCTCTTGGGGTTGTCCTGGGCCGTCTTGAGGGCGTCATTGTACCGTCTCGGGGGCCTCTTTGGGCCATTTTGGGGTTTCCCTGGGCCGTCTTGGGGCTCTCTTGGGTTGTATGGGGGCCATCTTGGAGGCTGCTTGGACCGTCATCGGCCCCTGAGAATCCAAACATGTGGAAATGCTAGAATCATTGAATTACCACAGGAAAAGATGGCTTTTGGCATCTGGATGCGCTCTTTCTTGGGGGTCCCCTTGGGGCCCTCTGGGGCCATCTTGGGGGCCTCTTGGGGTCTCTGGAGGCCATCTGGGTTGAAGCCATCTTGAGCCGTCTCGAGGCCGTCTTGGGCCCCTAGGCAGTCCGAGAAGCAAACAACGGTGATTTACCGTGGGTTTGGGCACGTTTCGAGGTGATGTTGTAAAGTGGTCGGCATGGGTCGGTGACTCGGCTGCGGCCACAGTGGGGGGGATTCAGGGGGGCTGCTCTGTAAAGGGCAATGTTCTCTGACGCATCGTGACTTGACCCTTGCGCCACACACCCTTCTTGTCGGACTGCCGATACGCTGCACGGCGCGTCCCTCTACAGGAGAAACATTCGCAAATTGTTTAAACAAACAGCATGGGAACTGTTTTCGAGTGCCTCTGACTATGCATGAACAATTTTGTCATGCTTGATTTTTCGTCTAAGATCCGCCTGTAGGAGGACATGCCTGACCTAACTCTAGTCCGGACGTGGATTCAAGAGGACGCCATTCACCCGACCCTCAGAAGGGGAAATTTGCGGCGTCCGATGCCGCATGTGTTGTTTGTGTTGCCTCCCGTCGTGCTCCATGCGTGCCGCTGCTGCTGCTCTGCTCTCCTTGCTCTCCGCGTCCGTCGTGGGGCTTCCTGGGGGCCCTCTTGGACGCCTCGGGCGGCCTCGCGGGTGCCTCTTCAGGGCCCCTTGGGGGCTGCAGGCCTGGAGGTTGACACCACCACCAATATCGGCGGTCTGCTTCCACCGAGGGATGACGATCCCGATCTCGATGATGGTGGTCATATTCGAACTTTCAGGGTGACCGAAAGATTACCACCAACACCGAAACCTGGGACTATCTCACCCCTGTGGAGGCGGCCCCCCGTGTTGGTGCTGGTGCCCATTTCCGGGCCTCCAACCTTGGGGGGCCGACTGGGGGCCCCCTGGAGGGCTCCCGCGGGGGCCCTGGGCCCCTGCGAGCTCCCCCTCCCTGGGCCTCTCTCTATTGGGCCCCTCGCGGGGCCCTCTTGAGAGCCTTCCTTTGCCGTCTTGGGGTGCTGCTTGGGTCGTCTTGGGCTGCCTTAGGGCCCTCCTGGGGGTTTTCCCAGGGCTTGCGAAATGTTCACAGCCTCAGGGAAATCAATGCTTTTTCCTCTGGGTGCCCTCGTGGGAGTCCTCTTGGGGTTCTCCTGGGGCCTCTCGGGCCGTCTTGAGGCTTATCTGGCGTGCTGTAGCCCTTCCTGAGCCATCTTGGAAGGCCTCCCGCTGATTTTTTGGCGGTCACGGGTGGTGGAATTGGAGGCTGCGAGGACCCTGGAGGTGCGCTGCCGACCTCGTTCCACCCTCCCTTCCCCTGGCCCCCTGGGGGAGGAGGAGATGGGGAGGGGGACAGCCGGATGCCTCACACGCCTTTCCACCCCCAGCCTGCGGGCATCGGCGGATTCTCATGAGTCTTCTCCTTGCCGGATTCATCGGGGGCGCGTGCTTGGGCTCCATCGCCTACAACGCCTTCGAGATCTGGACGCTCCTGATGCCCGCGGGCCTGTACTGCGGCCTCGCCCTCGTGCACGACATCTACGTTCACTCTCAGGCGGAGGAGGTGAAGCAGTCGGTGGCCCTGGAGTCGCAGTTCGAGCGGCAGCTGAGCGGGGCCAGCGAGTTCGCGCGGCAGAAGAGCGGCCAGAGCAACCATTCCAAGCTCCTCGGCGGCATCAAGGAGGAGGAGGACACGCCCCTGGCCGCAGCGTAGCGAGCGCGCGGTAATTCTGAAGCCGAGTTGCTCATGCACAGCTGGCGTCGGCCTTCATTTTTAAGTCGACCAGACATACGCACTTTGTTTCGAGTATGGCTGAATTAATACTTAATCGTGTGCTAGTCTGGGTGTTGTCGAAGTGCGATACGCCAGCGAAAGGGCGCCGATGTGCGACGCCATCGGCATTGCCTTTCAGCTTACAGCTCAAGTTGTCCATATTTTGGGCGTGCTCTTACCCCCCAGTCGCTTGCGTCTGGCGCCAGCCGCGAGACTGTTACGGCGAGTGTACCTCAAGCCTGGCATATTGATGCAATGCGACGGCGCTTGGGTTTGCTCCAATTAACCTGCCCTGCTCCTTTTTCCGCCTCACTCTCCGATTGGGCGCAACGCCGCCCAGTTTTGGATGCATGAATTCTTGGCCCATGTGATATACCCAGCGATCGCATTTCTGATGATGCGGGGGAGCAGAGGGGCAAGGGGAACAGCAAAGTAGAGAGGGGGAGTAAGCAGGATTTGAAGACAGGAGGGAGGAGGAGCAGGAGGCGTGATGAGCAGGTGTTAGGACGACCGAAACATATAGTACTACTAGTAGTACTAGTAGTAGTAGTAGTAGTAGTAGTAGTAGTAGTAGTAGTAGTAGTAGTAGTAGTAGTAGTAGTAGTAGTAGTAGTAATAGTAGTAGTAGTAGTAGTAGTAGTAGTAGTAGTAGTAGTAGTAGTAGTAGTAGTAGTAGTAGTAGTAGTAGTAGTAGTAGTAGTAGTAGTAGTAGTAGTAGTAGTAGTAGTAGTAGTAGTAGTAGTAGTAGTAGTAGTAGTATAGTAGTAGTAGTAGTAGTAGTAGTAGTCGTAGTAGTAGTAGTAGTAGTAGTAGTAGTAGTAGTAGTAGTAGTAGTAGTAGTAGTAGTAGTAGTAGTAGTAGTAGTAGTAGTAGTAGTAAAGTAGAAGTAAAAGAGTAGTAGTAAGTAGTCGCAGCAGTAGTAGTAGTAGTGGTACTCGTAGTTTCGTCGTAGTAGTAGTGAGTAGTCGACGTAGTAGTAGTAGTAGTAGTAGTAATTAACGAAGCGTCCGAAGTAAGTAGTAGTAAGTAGTAGTAAGTAGTAGTAAGTAGTAGTAAGTAGTAGTAAGTAGTAGTAGTAGTAGTAGTAGTAGTAGTAGTAGTAGTAGTAGTAGTGGTAGTGGTAGTAGTAGTAGTAATAATAGTAGCAGTCGTAGTAGTAGTAATAGTAGTAGTAGTAGTAGTAGTAAGGATAGTAGTAGTAGTAGTAGTAGTAGTGGTAGTAGTAGTAGTAGTAGTAGTGATAGTCGTAGCACTAGTAGTAGTAGTAGTAGTAGTAGTAGTAGTAGTAGTAG
>CAUYUJ010020571.1:739333-743124 GCA_963575745.1 Prorocentrum cordatum | reverse complement strand
CACCACTAGAGGGACGCTGGCGGCGCACTCCACAAAGTGCCAAGCAGCAGGGGCTTTGACCAAAACGACCTTCCTTCTCCCGCGGGCTGCTCGGCGGCGCAACGAGAGGCTCTCGCCGACTTCTGGGTGGAACTCCAGCGGCTGGGCAGTGTTGCCTGGCGTCGCTCTTCCCTCGAGAAGTCGGCCTCTCCTCTGTCGTCCCCACTGGCTACGAGGCGACCCTGGGGCCCTACTGCCAGAAATTCAACCACGCGAAGGCGGCGACCTGGTCCCCGAGTCTTTCCTCTGAGAACCGGGGTAAGATGCCAAAGGAATTAAGGTCTCATGTTTACTACGCTCAGTGGTAGAGGGTATGGGATGAGACATCGGTGAAACAATCTGTTATCCGTTAAGCAAATGCACTCAAGTATAGGCAGGGAGGAGGCCGGCCGGCCGTCGCCCGGACGCGGGCGCGCAGCGGCACGCTCCTTTTCTCACGCGAGCAGCAAAAGTAGTTGCGGAATACACTAATACTAAAATGTCAAGGTATGACAAGGCAGGCAGCAGGAGAGGCAACTATATGATGGGGCGGAGAGGAGCATGTTTACTCCCCCTGCGGCGGGTCTCGTAGAGTACATCCGGCCATAGCCCACCCGGCCTGTACATATTTACAGCCACCGGAGCGAGCCCCAAAAGCATTTTACCGCTCAGCGGTGGTTGCCAGGGGTCTAAAGGCAGAAGAAACCCGACGAACCCCACCAATAGTTAAAATAAAGCCTCTCCGCCGAAACGACTGAGTCGTTCGGTCGGCGCCAATACGACTTGGTCGTTGGGCTCGCGTCTTCACTCACTCGTTGTACCAAGAGGACTGCGAGCGTGAAGGCGGAGCAGGAGGTCTCGGAGTTGAAGACGAAGAACCTCCCTTCTGTCCAGCTGTCCGATGAGGCGCAGCTGGCTTGCCTCCCTTGCCAGTGCCAGCGTATGGAGCTGGCCGGACGTTATTGGACTTGTCCTTCTTGGCGTACCCCTTGCCCTCCTCTCTCGAGAGGTGGTGGGTGTAGTTATTCAGGAACACAAAGTGCCACACACGACTGTTGAGATCTCTGGGTGTCTTCCAGTATATCATGTCGCGGTGAACCCAGTATCCCTGCAACTCGCAGGGCGCGGAGTACTGCGGGTAGTGGATCGCGGGGTCCCAGACGCCATCATCGCGGCCGGCAGCCATGGCCCCGCCGCGCGCGCGCGGTCATTGGCCGATCCCACGCGTCCCCGTCAGAAGAACGCCTCGAAAACTCCTCGCCCGCCGATGCGGTTTGACCGCCGGCGGAGTCAGGAGACTCAGTGATGTCATCACTGGCCCGAGCGTCTTGGACGTCGGGCGGTCTAGGCGGGGCAGGTGGAGCCGGGCGGCCAGCAGGGCTTGGCCTTGCTGGCGCGGCAGGAGCCCCCTCCGAACCGGGTGGGCCGGCGGAGGCGTCTTCAGCGTCTCCTTCTTCGCGAAGGCGCTTTTCTTGCTGCAACTTCGCATATCTCACAATGCCCATCGCGGCAGTAGTCACATAGGCGCCGTACTTCCCACTAGCAGTGCGAGATGGGCCTTCGTCACTGTCCTGTTCTTTGGTAGATGCTGAACATGGGTGAAAGAAAAAGACAGCTTCTTGCAACTTCACGCCTTGGCGATGGAGATCGGCGCGACGCTGTGTGCCAAGGTCGCGAGCCCACGCCTCGATGAGGTCGTCTGTATTGACGGCCGCACGAATACGGCGGTCCAGCGCATATGCGTCGGCGCGGCGCTGTTCAGTATCATGCCCGTCGTCTGTGTCGCGAGTATGGAGGCCAGTCGCGGGGCATGCAATGCGATGTCCATCGGCAAGGAAGCAACTGATGAGCTCGCGGACAATCACAAACACACGCATGACACGAAGGTCCAGGTCGAGCTCCCCAACGGGAACCTTCCAATTCTGCACGATGGCCTCTCTCACATCTGCAGGAACCACATGTGTCAATTCTCCCTTCAGGCGCGACCTATCAACCGCGCCCTTTCCCGGATTGTGGCACATGTGCTCCATGACGTGCTGCGCAGCGACAGCGTCGGCGATCACCCAGCGGGCCACGCGGGCACCAGGCGGTCCAGCCTGGACGGCGACGCCCAGGACTCGGGCGAGGTTCCGACCCTCGAGCCGCAGGTGGTCCAGCGCGTCCTGGTCCAGGTCGTAGACGTTCCCGTGGAGGCGCTGGGGGAGCGGGGCGTTCCGAGTCAGCGCGACCATGAGGTGAGCCGACAACTGCAGCACCAGGATCTCGCCACCAGGCGTCGCCGCGACCCACTCGCCTGGCGCCAGGCCAGGGACGAGCAGCAGCCTTTGGTGCCAGCGGAAGTGGTCGTCGTCGCCGAAGTTGATGTACACCTGGCTCGCTGCGACGTCCAGCGTCCGAAGGCCTGCGGCCCTCAGGCCCTAATCGCATGAAGCCGAAGCTGCCCGGGGCCGTCGCGCGCGCCCGCGCCAAAGGGGCCGCGCTCGTCGTAGCCCTGGAACAGGGCGGAACCCGCGCGCCTCGCGAGCCGCGCCGGGCCCACCAGGCTCGCAGTCGCCACCGCCGTCAGCAGCACGCCGGCGGCCACGCCGCAAGCAACGGCCCAGCCGCGAAGCCCCAGCAAGCAGCAGGGGCGGGCGCGGTGCAACCCGCCGCCGGCGCCTCCTCGCAGCCCGCCGCTCGGCAGGCCGGGCACGAAGCCTCCGGGGCCGCGGCCCAGCTGACCGCCGGGCAGCCCGGGCAGGGCGGGCACGCGGGGTAGTGCGGGCAGGGCGGCGGCCGCGACGCCCAGGCCGCTCCCAGCTGCCCGGGGCAAGGCCCTGCGGCGCAGAGGGCGCCCGACAGCCAGCGCGGAGGCCGGGCCGGAGCGTTCCCCTCCGAACGGCCCTTGGGCCACCACATCACCACGGATCGGATTCACACATGCCGATCGAGAGGTTCCGCTCTAAGAAAACAGGTCGGACGACAAAGAAGTGCCGCAAGGATTTCGAATTTGAGTGCCCCGAAAACGCATCAGAAACAATGGATTCGCAACAGAGAATTTCAAGACAGCCTGCGTTCGCGCACGTGCGAATTCTAAGCCGAACCATCAACTATGCAGCATCCTCATCAAATGCAACCAAGCAGGCCTCTCGCGCACATGCCGGAATCTTTCGAACGCCCTTGCGCGCGCGCGGTCGCAAGAATCCCTTCCAAAAACGGACGAAGTGCACGCGCGCGCGTCGTCGCGTGTGCACGCCAGAATCCTTCGCGAACCATCGGTTTCGCATGGATTTCAAAATCGAGTTCCGGGAAATAATTAAAACACCAGGGGGGTCGCAACACAGATGTTCAAGAAATCCTGCAGTCGCGTTCTTGCGAAGTCTTTCAAATTCAATGATTACATTAGATGGTATCATATATGCCTCTCGAGCCGAATGTCGAAATCATTCGAACGTCCTCTGCGCGCGTGCTGGGGGGGGGGGGGCGGAATCCCCGTCAAATCGAACCATGAAAACCACTCGCGCGCGTCGACCGCGCGCGCGCGTCGAAATCCTTCCAAAACCTTCACCCCCGACGCGAAGACGGCATCGTCGTCATCGACGTGAACAGCATCGGCGCCGCCATTGCCTTTGCCGTCGTCATTGTCACTATCGCCATCAATATCCCTACTATCAACATCGTGTCTGCCGTGGTCGACGTCGCCATGATACCGCGCCTGCCCGAGTCACCTGCCCGCATGTGCCCGCGCGTCAGCGCGGCCTGCGAAACGCGCTGGGAAATCCCCGGCGGTCAGC
>CAUYUJ010020571.1:731833-736833 GCA_963575745.1 Prorocentrum cordatum | reverse complement strand
GTGCCCCGTTGGGAGACAGCCGTTTGGAGATCCTGAAGAATGCCCAATCACCCTGCTCCGGAAACCAGCGCCACAAATCAACCTGACTACTCCGTCTTGACGATTCCGAATCGCTGCAGAACACCATTCCTGGACTTCAACGCAGCGAACCAACGTGAATGTTGCGCCTTGGCAATCCCGAATCGTTCCAAAACGCAATTGCTGGTACGTTGGCCATGGGAACCCGTGAATCTCATGCAAATGTTTAAGAGTAGTGCGCGCGGCGCTCAGGCGCGAGCCAAATTTTGACAATGAACCGTCCTCAATCCGTCAAACTCTTGCACATGTTTAAGACGAGTGCGCACGGCGCTCAGGCGAGAGCCACAGTTTGATAACGGCCAGCCCTGAGTCCGTCAAACCCTTGTCAATGTTTAAGACGAGTGTGTGCGCGGCGCTACGGCGCAAGCCGCATTTCGAAAACGGCCCGCCCTCAATCCGTAAAGCTCTGGCGAATTCTTAAGACGAGTGTGCGCGGCGTAGAAGCGAGCGCCTCATCTTGAAAGCGCCCGCCATCCGTCTCTGAAGCTGCTGCCAAGGCGTAAGCTTCAGAGCCATTGGTGGGGAGGCAGTCTCCAGCGAAGCGCACGGCCCGCCCCTTCGACTAGCCTCGGGAGGCGGCGGGGGCGCGAGTCAGGAGGAGGAGGAGGAGGAGGAGGAGGAGAAGAAGAAGAAGAAGAAAACGAAGATTGAGGAGGAGGAGGAGGATGAGGAGGAGCAGGGGTCAATGCAGATGGGGGTCGGGCAGGGCGCTGGATCTTGCAAGGTCTTGCAGAGCCAGGGCAAGAACAAGAATGGAGGATCCCGCGTCCTGCGGGGGCGGGAGTCAGTGCACCGAGCCAGGCCGCTCGATCGCCCGCTCCGCCCTCGGGCACGCGGCTGCTCAGATGAGCGGGAGTGTCGGTGGTGCAGACGTCGGTGTCGTGGGTGGAGTCGTTCAGCGGACTCGAGGTGGGCTCCGACTCGGAGTCGACGTCGTGGACAGCGGAGGAGGAGGAGGAGCGGAGGAGGGACCCCCCCTCACACACACACACACACACACACACACACACACACACACACACACACACACACGCACGCACACACACACACACACACACATTCGCTCAGTTCGCTCAGTTCGCTCCCGCTCCCCCCTCCCCCGCTGCCACCGCTGGCCTCCCCTCCTGCGCCACCCTCGCCGCTCCCTCCCCCTCTTCGCTGTCCCTCGCCTCGCGTTCCCCTCTCGGGCCAGGCGAAAGGGGGGGATAGCGAAGGGGGGGTTGATAATCAGCTCACGTAGCTGATCTTCCCGGCGCCTCCCGGCGCCGGGAGGCGGCCATGTATCGAGGAATGGGCCTCTCCATGGGGCCGAAACCAGCTGCATGCAGCAGATTTCGTAACCCCTCCTTTCCCAATCCCCCCCTTTCGTCTGGCCCGATCCGTTCCGCCCCCTCCCCCACACACACACCCTTGCCATTCCCTCCCGCTCTTCGCCTCCCCTCGCCTCCGCTCCCGCCTCGCAGCGGGGCGGCCCGCTCTCCTGGCACTCGACGACGCACGCCTCCGTCGGCTCTGTCGCCTGAGGGGGCCACAAGGGCACCCTCGCGTCGAAGTCTCCCCGCCTTCCCCTTCCTCAGCTCACCACTGGCCAGATGGAGAAGTCAAACGCGGGGGGACGAGAAGGGAGGAGGAGTGGGAGGAACGAACAAACGAAACCTGCAAGTGTTGGCCTGATGAAGCTACGCTGGAAGCGCACGGAGAAGGAGGACGGGTAGGAGGAGGAGGAGGAGGAGGCACAGCGTTGGGGCAGGAGGAGGGTGGAGTAGAGAGGAGCATGGGGGGAGGAGGCGTGAGGGCGAGGATGGGGTGGGGAGCGGGAGGGAGGGCCAAGGCGCGGCAGCAGGGAGGCGGGGCGGGACACCTCTCGCGAGTCGCGCGCGAGCTCTGGTTCTACCAGCCTCGACTCCCAGCGTGTAGCGCGTGAGGTGTACCGTGCCCGAAAAACGGGAACCGCGGGGTTCGAATCCAACGCCGTCGTTGCCAGAGGCGCGATTCGGGTTAGCATTGGATCAGGGCGTGGGCTTGACATCTCCATGCACGTCTATGTATGCATGTTTGCATATGTTTGCGTGCGTTCCCCTCCTCCGCTGGTGCCCCCCCTCGCCCCCAACCCGCCCCCGCGCTTTCTCAAAGCTGACGTATGGGAGGGGTGGGATGGAGGTATTGGAGGCTGGCGTCCAAAACTTGCCGTACTGCTTTGCAATGTCTGGTGTGACGAATCCCGTTGTTGTCGGTACCTTCGCTCCCAGCGAAGGAGTAGCTCTGGCGCCGAACGCATCAGGATCAACATGCGTCACATTGTTGTTCCCAACCTATGTGCGTTCGGCCTGCCATGCGAAAGCGAAGCCAACACGTTCAATCCCTGGCGGGGCATTCCGCGACATCTCTTTCTCCCAGCCCGCCCCCACGAACGCCCTTTGCCTACGATGGCGGATGTGCAGGGCAACGCTTGTGGATACGTGTTTGCTTGGCGGGTCAAAGATGGGGTCCTAAGGACGAGGTGCTTCGAACAGCGCAAATCCAAACTTGGAACCCTTCCTATCTCCAGGCCCCCATCCCGAAGGACCCCACATGAGAGTCATCGGGTGTTTACGTGCCGCCGCCCAGCCGATGCCGGCTGCGGCGCGACTGAGCCCAGGGCAAACACACCCGCACAGCACGTGAGAACGCCGCTCGCCTCCGCAGAGCCGCTGCCCGAGCGCGCGGCCGTCCGGCCTCCGTGCGGGCAGGGGCCCCCAGGGCACGCGGAAGCGGATGCGCCTCTCGGGAGGCTGCCGCGTGCGGGCCTTGGGCTGGCCGAGCGCCGAGCTCACGCGCTTGCGCGCTGCGAGGAGCGCGGTGCGCGATTGCCCGCGCGCCCCTGATGCTGACGAGGGCGGGGGGGCGGGAGGTTCGCCAGCATCGAACGTCGGAGTGGGCGTCGTGTCCGCGAGAGCCACTTCCGCCACTCAGCCCGCCCCGAACCCCCGAGAGGGGGCAAGAGGATGTTGGAAAGGAGCGCGGGCACGCATCCCACCCCCAGACTTGGATTGTTGGGCATGGGATGCGTTGGTGCGCGCTTGCGGCGCTCGTGTCCCAGCCCCCCCACAATGCCTCGGCTGCGCCCGAGAATGGGCTCCCTCCTCGCTTTGCCCTCCCCCCCCCCCGCTGCCCATTCCTTTAAAAAGGGAGGCATGCGTCGCGCCTTCCCGCGGATGTATCGCTGCGCGACTACAGGCGAACGACGACGGCGGCGAAGCACCAACGACAAACGACTACATACACACGGGCGACAAGCGACGAACCAGGAATCACGACTGGCGAACGACGACGATGAGGTCGGCGACGACGAGCAACGAACGACAAACGACGAAAAACCAATGGTGACCAGGACGACGACTGTCGACGAACGGCGACGAATTACGGACGACGAGCGACGAACGTCGCACGACGCCACACAAGGCATCGCAACGCGACCGCCGCGCAGGGAGTGGAGTGGGTGGGGGGGTCTGTAAAATCAGGCCGCGTGGGGATTCCGCGCGTCGCATCGGCGGAAGTCTCGGCGCGCGATTCTCGCGCGGGGGTCGGCGCGTGGCGCCAAGCAGCCTCTTCGCGCGACTGTGTAGCGCTCGCGCGCACAGGGAAGGACTCGCGCGCAGCGCCGGCGAAAACATCGGAACGTAAATTCTCGCGCTGGGAACGGCGCGCAGCGCCAGGCAGACTCCTCGCGCGACTGAACATCGCTCGAACGCACGAGCGGGGACTCGCGCGCCGCGTCGCCCGCGGTCTCAGCACGCGATTTTCGCGTGGGGTCGGCGCGCGGCGCCAAGCAGCTTTCTCGCGCGACTGCGTGGCGCTCGCGCGGGCTGGAGAGGACTCGCGCGCCGCGCCGGCGATGGTCTTGGAAAGCAGCTTCACGCGCGGGGGTCGGCGCGCGGCGACATGCAGCTTCCTCGCGCGAGTCGGCAGCGCTCGAGCGCGCGGGGGTCGGCGGAATGATATTTCGGCGCCGTGGTCTCGACCCGCGAAAACGATGGAGCGCCGGGACAGGCCGCGACTGGACGCGCGCGCGCGGATGTCTCTGCTGACGCGCCGCAAACGCGCCGCATTTACGGGCGCATCGCCACGCGATCACCGCGCGGGGCAAGAACAGGAGGCCTGCAAGACAAGAAGTTAAAGTGCTTTCTCGGGGCCCGCCAGGCCGCGTCGGCGCCCCTGCCTCGACCTCGGGGCCCGCCGCGCCTCGACTTTAGGCCGGCAGGGGCAGCTCCGCTGGCCTCCGCGCGGGCCCGCGCCTCGGCCGCGACGGCCATGCCGGGGGTCGCTGACGCTTTCTGCGGCGCCCCCAGCACCGCGGAGTGCGTGCCGCGTCGCCCTGGCAGATGCAGCCGCAGACTGCGGGGCCGAAACTGCGTGCACGGCGGCAGCAGCGGGCCGCGAGCCTCGCGGCGGCGTGCGAGAGGGACCAGGTAGCGGGCAGCTGCGCGAGCCGCGCAGCGGCTGGTGCGCTGGGCCCCGCGACGCCTCGGCCTCCGTCTCGGAATCCCAAGGCGCACCTGGCCCGCTAGAAGGCGCAGCCAAGGGCGCGGCCGAGGAGCTAGCCTCTGCGGCCTCCGAGGGCTGGTCTAGCCCGAGCACGGTCCCCAGCCGGGACCGATCGCCCCAGACGGCAAGCGCAAACAAGCTAAAGGTCTCCCGTGGCTGCTTCGCCGCGGGCACTCTCGACCCGGCTGCCACTTCGGCGTTCTGCTGGACGGCCGCCGGCATGCCGGCCACCATTTCCGCCGTCTCCCCTTGCAGGTCTTCCCGCGAGGCTTTTGCGACACAGTCGTCAAAAACGTACTGACGTCGGTGGGCTCCTGAGCCGATATTGGGATGACCCGAGACCACAGGCCTCGGGGAATCACCCCCAGGATGAGACTCATCGGCCATTCCTGGTCCAG
>CAUYUJ010020571.1:721833-726833 GCA_963575745.1 Prorocentrum cordatum | reverse complement strand
CGAGGCAAGTCTTAAAGTCTCCTCCCCCGACAATTCAGATCCTTTCAGGATCCAAAGACAGCGGGCTTCCAGAAACGTCAAAAATCTCGACCTCCGACGAAACAAAAGGTTTTGGCAGCTCGCTGTCTGGATAAACAAAATGCCCCTGGTGAAAATCTCCAGGTCGGGCTCTGCACGAGCCGCTTCCATGAACTCCCTTGGGACTTCAGCCTCTTCTCTAGCTCGGGCCACGTCCTCACGGGTGCACTCATAGAGTCTGTGATGGAGTGTGTCGACCTGGCCGCAAGAACAACGATCGTCGGTGGCGTAACCCGCACGACACCCTCTCTCGTTGGTCCACACCCCATTGCATGCACAGCTCCGAATCAAAAACTCGACTTTCTTGCTTAACCCCCGAGCCTTCGGCCCCGCACGAGATCTAATCAGATCCAGGGTGGCCCTTTGCCCTGGGGGATGACCTAACCTACTGGCTAATTCCATTTCATGGCCTCGCTGAATTCCCATCGCAAGCTGCTCGGCTAGGAGGGCGGGCGGGGTCTGATCCACTAGGACCTGCAGTCAATTGTGATCGCACCGCTCAAGCGGGCCCCTGGCCCCCCAACCCGCCCTTGAGAGCACTAGCGCCGCGCGAGCCAAAGGCCCCCTCAAGGCGCGCCACGGACCAGCCTCCAGAGGCCTCGCCGCATCCCAAAGACGCAACAGCTCTCCACGACTGGCTAGTGCTCTCAGGGGCTGTGTCGCCGCAAACCAGATCATTCTACACCACTGCAAGGCTGGGGCAACTGCGATTTTGAAGCTGTGGTCCCCTAACAGGACTAGCTTCGCCGACAGAGACACCCCTCCGTGGGCAGGCGAAAAAGCGCAGCTCTGCAGTCTCTGGTGGGACTTCCATTCGCTGAGGCTCAAACCTGTAACCTCGGCTCCAAAACTGCTGGCTGGTGAAACCCCAGCTCCAAAGACTTTGGCGAACGGGGCCTCCTTTTCACCTCCTCGGAAACCTCGTCTAAAACGCTTGACTTTCCTAAGCCTCAGGCGTGCAGCTACAAATATACTCTTTTGTTTTGGCCTTGCTCCACGAGCGGATCTCTTTAGACCTGCCGCCCCGTCCACCCCCAGGTACGCGACGCTGTCCTTGATCACGCCCAAGCCGACCCCTACCTCCTGGCAGATGGCCCTGCCGAGATCTTTCGACGAGGCTATGAGCGCTACCTTGTCTACGTTGAGCGTGGCATTGATGGACTTGGACATCTCGCGAAACTCCGTGAACGACTGCACTGCAACCCCTTTCGCAATGTCGAACGATGACGAGGCATTTCCGATGGCCGTGTCATCGATGTAGTTCAGCATGGTGACGGCGGGACAGCGATGGTGAAAGGCATTCATTTCCATCACTGAGTGTATCTTTATCGCAAAATCCGCAAACCCATCTCCCGCTGGAAGACCGTGCCCAGCATACAGTGGAACCTGCGCGTGATGGCGGCCGCAGCGTATGATTCGCGGCGCCCTCCAGGCGTTGAACACCAGCTTGAGCCAACATGTCGGGATCCCCACACGAATACATGTCACACGCAACAACGGCAAAGGAATCGACTCGTAATACTTGGACCAATCAATGACCTATAATGCTGAGTGAAGGGAGTCTGCCTGGTTGGCTTCAGCCCGTGCTGCTTGCAGCCATGCGCAGTCGATTGCTGATCTGCCCCTGGACGCCCCCCAGAACTTTCGGTCCAAACTGTCTATCACTCCAGAGACCATGCTGCGCCTGGCTCGCTGCCAGACCCTGTGCATACCAGCATACAAGATGATCAAACGATTGCCTCCAGCGGGCTTGCCTAACATGGGCATCTGAATCCAGCATAGTTGCTTGGGCAGCATTCCGGTGGCCTCCGATATCATCCAGATGCTACTGAGAACCTCCAACCCAGCGTCTCCCAAGAGCAGGGCATGTCGCGGGTGGAAACGATCGAAGGAAGAGGCCGTACCTTTGGGGAATGTCATCACAACTTGTCGGATCTGGTCTGGCGACAGCCTCGGGCATGTGGTACGATCTGGTATCCATGCGAAAGGTGCCGTGTCGGTCGCCTTCCAGAGTCTGCGGCATGCATCAACTTCACCTTGAACGATGTCTCGTGGGTCGCCCGATACAACTTCACCTTGTGATACGGCTGGAACAGGTATCGTGCGCACCTTCGTCACCCGATGTAGGGCCCTGGCGCCCTTGGCCGAAGCTTCGATACACCAACATTCCCATGCCTCCATAATATCTCGCATCTTAGCTTTGCTGGCGAAATCGACGTCATCTGCGATCTCTTCGACGAACTGGATGATGTCGTCTACATTCATCGGTACGCATGCAACCATCGTTCGAGCCTGCGAAACAGATGCGTCAAATCTTCCACTCAGCCCTTGGCCACTGTAAGGAATGGCAAAGAAATTATCGATATCTTCAGAACATTGCTCCATGTGCTGTGTTCCTCTGAAGAGCTGAGTTATCGTAGTTAGACTTGTTGATAACCACTGCCACCCATCAGCCACCGCTTGGGCCATCAAATCAGGCTTCTCCTGGTAGCTGACATCTACCCATCTCGGATGTAAGTTGCGTCCAAAACAACCTGCCCGCGCTACATCGCACCCTGTCGCATGGGCAACTTCCATCGCAGCAGCGACCGCGAACTGCCCCCACAGTCTTGATAGAAGCGCCCAAACCACCGCAGCATCGCTGTTCTCATCAAGAGCCATGTCCAAGCACGCATTCGCCAATATGCAGTGCGTGGACCATGCCGGGCCCTCACGAAGCGGCCCTGTGATGCGTTCAACAGGAAGAGCAGGCGCGGCCGCGTATATGAATTCCCGAATCTTCTGCCCGCGGCCGGGTAATTTGAGCAACGCTGGACGGTGAGGCCGCTTGCTCCAACGCATGTCGGCCTCCACTCCCTGAAAACCTCGCAGCGCAGCATCGTTCATCGCGAAGTAGTCGATGGTCGACGCTCCTGTTCCACCACGGCATGTGACCTGCTTCGGTACTGCTGCCATGGTGATGTTGGCCAACCTTGGGAAACCTGAGCTCTCGAGTTCAGTCGCATGCATGTTCCAGTCAGCACCGGCAATGAAAGGAGCCTGGATCTGAGCGAATAGAAGTCCCATACGAGAAAGAATCTCACTGTCTACCCCCGCCACGCCGATGCCATCCTTGAGGTATGCATTAATCACATGCAAAGGCGGCCAGCCTGGCATATCAATCATCACGTGCTGACAGCGATGAGGGAAGACCACGTGGTCATGGTGATCTGGCGCCCTGAGCCCAAGATCATTGCGAACCAAAACGGCAACTCCAGCAGAGCAGGAGTTGCGAACTGTGCTTGCTCGACTGGGACGACTGGGAACTGCCATCTTCCATCCCCGAGCATGCGTCCATGAGAACATAGATTCCAGGTCGCCTTCGCAAAACCGTATTTCCTGCAGCAGGAGGATGCGGGCGGAGGACTTCTGAATATTCTCTTTCACCGTCTGCTTGCCGCCGTTGCCGTTGAAGCACTCCACGACGTAATGCCCAGGGCTCTGATCATGATGTGGCCGCTTCGTCTTTCCCTGGGCAATCGGCAATCCAGAGACTCGAATAGGTGCATATCCTCCCTTTCCCCAGCTCAGACGTCCATCGCACGGGGGCATCAGGAACAACGTTGCTTCTTCGCAAGCTCCCTGAAGGCCCCTTGAAAGCTGGAAAAATCATTGGCTTTGCCATGCTCAAAGAGATCCTTGAGCTCTGCTTCAGATAGCTCGTCGCATGCTCTCTTGAAGACGGAGTCGGATGCACGAGTACAATGAGAGTCAGGAGGCACTTCATCATGATCAGCGGGAGTAGCAGAAGGGCCCTTCTGTGTAGCGGCCGCACCTGCCTTGATCTTCTGCATGATGACCTCCTTGAGTGTTGACCACATGTCAGCGTCGAGGAAGGTCTTGAGCTCTTCCGTCTGAACATCCTCAGCAGAGACGGAGATGTCAAACTCAGTCTCCATGGCGTCGGCACCCTTGTCAGCTGCGATCGCGGCCGCCGACTGCTTGTGCTCCGCCTCGAGCGCTGTGACCTCAGCCTGCTTTGCTGCCAGGTGGGTCCTGCGCGCTTCGACCGACTCTTGGAGCTCCTTGAGTTGCTTCTCTTTGTCAGCGAGCTCCTTCTCGAGGCGGTCCCTTTGAATCTTGGCTTTGTGCAGGTCCTGAGCAGCCCTGCGGTAGGCAATCTCGGGCGTGCGTAAGGACTTCTGCCGTTCCTTGATCTCACGCACCTTCTCGTTGGTGGCCTGCCTGACAGGATCATCGGGATCGTTGCCAGGAAGGTTCTTGAGGATGCTTTCATACGTCGACAGCTGCACCGCCAGCTTCTCACGCTTGGTTTTGTCATCGTCGTCATCAGTGATCGGTTCCTTGTTGGCTGTCGCTGCCGGTGGTGGAGCACTCCACGGCGGCGGCTTGGCAGGATTCGGGCTGCTACCGACGGTGAGTGTCCGCAGCATCTTCTCCAGCTCAGCCAACTTCTTGGATGTCGTATCACTTTTGTCATTCGTATCCTTCTTGTTGCCCTTCTGCGGGGAAATCTCGCCGTTGACGATCGCATAGTGATGTTCCCAGGCGAGTTTCCTGATCCGCATCGGAGCTTCATTCCCGCACTGGCAGCGGATCCGTGATGCCCAGTTCGCCGAGGCAACACATCGTCCGCAACCCCATGTCGGCCGCCTCGGCCCACGGAACACCGCAGGAGGAGGCGGGGACGGCGCCATGGCGGCGGCGCCTTGGTCGTTGGTTACTCCTCTGCCTCCAGTCGGAGGCGATATCGTGAACAAGCCAAAAAGGCTCGCTGCAGCGTCGCCGTTCTGAATCCAGCTGCAGCAAGCGCAAACCTGCGCCAGAACGGCTAGGAGGATAAGGAGGAGGAGGAGGAAGAGGAGGAGGAGGAGGAGAAGGAAGAGAGGACGAGGAGGAGAAAGACGACGACGACTAGCTGG
>CAUYUJ010020571.1:714333-716833 GCA_963575745.1 Prorocentrum cordatum | reverse complement strand
CACTATCATCACCACCACCACAACCTGCCACCGCAACCACCACAACAAGCACCACCACCACCACCATCACCACCACCAACCACCACACCACCACCACCACCACCACCACCACCACCACCGCCGCAACCACCACCACCACCACCACCACCACAGCCCACCACCACCACCACCACCACCACCACCACCTCTGAGAGGCCCGAAAAGACGCCCAAGAGGTGCCCAGGAGGCTTCACAAATGCCCTTCAGAGGCCCCCGAGAGCCCTCCGACGAGACCCAGGAGGCGTCCATTAGGACTCTGACCCGAAACCTAGGCACGGTGGCAGAGCGTCGTCGTCGTCGTCGGCATCGTCGTCGCCGTCGTCCTCGTCGATGCTCCCCTGCGTCGCCGCCAGCCGCAGCAGGCGCCGGCGCCGGCCCAGAAATAGAAAACCTCGTCGTCATCGACGCTCCCCGCCGCCGCCGCCAGCCGCCGCCGACGCCTGCGCCGCCGGCCCGAGGAGAGCGAGAGAATGGGGGGGGGTTCGAACCCACCCCCCTCTCCGTCACGGGAAAGGGGGGGCGGGAGGGAGCTCGAACCCCCCCCCCTTCAATGCAGGCGGGGGGGTCCAGTTCAAAACCGAGGCCCCCCCTCAAGCGCCCACAGCACGCGCTCTTTCGTACATGCACACGTTTTTGGCGTCGTGGCCCTGCGCGCGGCGACAGGGCGGAGAAAGTCGTAAAGCAGCGACTGTGCGTGCGCGAGTAGGAACGTCCGACCCCTCTGAGACCGCTGGGGTCCCGCAGCGGCTGGCAGCCATAAGCCATCTTGGCGTAGATGACGGTGGGAGCGATGGAAAAACAAGACTGCGGCGCGGTGGAAGGACGTGGAAGGTGCCATGAGCCATCCAAGACTGAATGGCGGGGGAAGCGATCAAGCAGCGTGGGGCGACAAGGAGGCCAAGACTGACCTGGAAGCCCAAAAGGGCGGGGGGGGGGGGCACAACCTACGGTGCGCGGGTGCCAAGTTCGACAGGCGAACCAAGAAATTTCTCGAGGCGAAGGAGGAAAATCCTAGAAGCGAGCGAGGATTTGTTTCCTCCCGAACCCGAACCAGTATCTTTTTTGGGGGTCCAACGAGGAACGAGAGCGAACGCGATCGAGGCGAATTAAGACATTTTCTGGGTGGAGCGGGGACATTGACAAACGCGCCCCAGGAAAAAACAGGAAGTCTGCTGAGCGAGAAAACGCCGACGACACCACCTCGCAACCCATCCAGCCCGTCGACCAACGGAAAATCCGCCGAGCAAACCCAATGTAGAGCCTTCAAGTCGGAAGTGGGTGGAGTGCCGGAAGGACAGGATGGAGGAGGAGGAGGAGGAGGAGGAGGAGGAGGAGGAGGAGGAGGAGGAGGAGGCGGAGGAGCAGCAGCAGCACAGGTACGAAGAGCAGGTGAAGACAGGAAGGGGAAGCTGGAGCAGGAGGAGGGGGGGGGGAGGATGGACGGTCATCAGTTTTGTGCACCGAACGGCAGTGGGACAGGCGCCAGGGCCCCACTCCACGGAGCTGGGTCCGCGGCCCGCTCCGTGGTGGCAAATCCCGCCCTTTCCTTGTAGAGACCCTGGGGAGGCCTCTGGGAGCCCCCCCCCGACCTGACCGTTGCTTCTCGTCTTGCTCTGAGCAAGTCCTCTGCCCCTTCCCTGCCGAGAGCGAACCTTACATAGGGTCCGTTCCACAGATGCCCCAGGGCTCGTTCCACGGAGCCCCGGGGCTCGTTCCACGGAGAGCCCACGGTCGAGACACTTTTTTGGTCGGCGGGGCGAGAGCGAACCTCTTCCGCTAAAAGCCAGGCGGGCTACGCACAGCTTTAATTAGGGAGACAGGGCACAGGCGGGCGGAGCATCAGGCGGCCGGAGTGGGCGGGGCCCGCCCACGGTCGAGACACACCCTGGGCAAATCTCCGGAGGACTCGCTCGCCGGCCCCACGGAGAGCCCAGAGCCGGCGCAGGAGCCGCCGCCCCAGACCCCCCCGCGCCGGTCTCGAGACCTTCCTGCCTGGCGAGACCTTCCCGGGCGAGGCGGAATTCTTCAACTCAGGGCGCCCACCGTGTGAGGCCGTGAACGCGGCGGCGCGTCGTTGAGGTCGGCCCAGGGAGCCCCCCCCCTCCCAGATTCCATTCACTCGCGTGCCTGATGGTGCCTCGTATTCATTACAGCTCCCCTCTTCCTCGTCCTCCTCATCTCCCTCGCCCCCATGCGCCTCCCCTCCTCCAACCCCCCTGGCCCCGCGACTCATGTCAGGAGGCCTCGTGGTGCTGGGCGCCACAGCCTTGGGTCGAAAGCGCGCCCTGAGCGGCAGAGGATCAGCCGGTCCGGGTTCGAGCACTTGCTGGAGCCGTGCCAGAGATTTGTGTCACCCCGTCGATCGTTTAACCTTGAACCGATCGCAGCCCCGATCGTTCAAGATTGGATTCCGTCGGATCCAGTGGCGTCACCGTGTCCCTCGGTGCTTCCGCGTCGCAGA